>CM055189.1:327500-367500 GCA_029224185.1 Karalla daura
ATCTACCTAATGTTAAGATCTTGACTTTTCTATTCTTCACTATTCTTGAATTCTCTGGAATAGAAATTCAGTCCATTTGATGTAACACAGTGGGAGTTAGAGCCAAACAGGAATGAAGCAGCGCCCCCTAGTGAACCAGACGTGACCATGAGGGTTTCCCTGTGATGGGAGGGGCTGCTGGGTGGAGGTGCGGCCGTGCTGACGTCTCCGTCTGTGTCTTTCAGGTTAAGGTGAAGAGAGTCAGGATGATCCGACCCCAGACCTCGTCCCTGTGCTCCACCTGTCGGCCGCTCCTCCTCCTCACCATCTTCTTCATGGAGGCAGCCGGCGGCGGCGCGCCCTCCAACAGCACGCTCAGCAACCGCACCACCTGCGGCGGCAGCACCAAGTGCACCAGGGGCGTCATCCTGCCCGTGTGGACGCCGGAGGACCCGCCCTTCGCCGACCGCCTGGCCAGAGCCACCATCTACTTTGTGGCGCTGGCGTACATGTTCCTGGGCGTGTCCATCATCGCCGACCGCTTCATGGCCTCCATCGAGGTCATCACCTCGCAGGAGAGACGCATCACCATCAAGAAGCCCAACGGCGAGAAGGTCACCACCACGGTGCGCATCTGGAACGAGACCGTGTCCAACCTGACGCTGATGGCGCTGGGCTCCTCCGCCCCGGAGATCCTCCTGTCCGTGGTCGAGGTCTGCGGTCACAACTTTAACGCGGGAGAGCTCGGTCCCAACACGATCGTGGGGAGCGCCGCCTTCAACATGTTCGTCATCATCGGCCTCTGCGTCTCCGTCATTCCGGAGGGAGAGACGAGGAAGGTGAAGCACCTGAGGGTGTTCTTTGTCACCGCCACCTGGAGCGTCTTCGCCTACACCTGGCTCTACCTCATCCTGGCCGTCATCTCCCCGGGCGTGGTGGAGATTTGGGAGGGGCTTCTCACGCTCTTCTTCTTCCCCATCTGTGTTGGATTTGCGTACGTGGCTGACCGCCGACTCCTCTTCTACAAGTACATGCACAAGCGATACAGAGCAGGGAAGCGGAAAGGAGTCATCATCGAGACGGAGGGAGAACCAGCGCTTCCCTCCAAGGTTGACATCGAAATGGATGGAAAAATGCTCAACTCCCATGCGGAGGAGTCCAGTTACGACTGCAAGGAGCTGGACGAGGAGGAGGCCCGCAGAGAGGTGGCCAGGATCCTGAAGGAGCTGAGGCAGAAGCATCCTGAGAAGGAGATGGAGCAGTTGGTGGAACTGGCCAACTATCAGGTTCTGACCCAGCAGCAGAAGAGTCGGGCATTCTACCGCTGCCAGGCCACCAGGATCATGACGGGAGCAGGAAACGTCCTGAAGAAGCACGTGGCCGACCAGGCCAAGAGAGCCACGCTGCTGGACGTCTGCTCCGAGATGGCGCTGGACGAGTTCTCCTCCAGGGTGTTCTTCGACCCGGGAGCTTACCAGTGTCTGGAGAACTGTGGTAGTGTGGCCCTGAACGTGGTGCGGCGTGGTGGGGACCTGACCAGCACCGTCTCTGTGGACTTCCACACCGAAGACGGCACCGCCAACGCCGGCTCCGACTACCAGTTCACCAGAGGAACCGTCGTGTTCCGACCGGGCGAGACGGACAAGGAGATCCGCATTGACATCATCGACGACGACATCTTCGAGGAGGACGAGCACTTCCTGGTTCACCTCAGCAACGTGAAGGTGCTGAAGGAAGGTTCCGGGTCAGACCCCGGGTCAGGTTCCGGGTCAGAGCCAGCTCCGGCCGGGCTGGGTCTGCCCTGCACCGCCACCGTCACGATCTTCGACGACGACCACGCCGGGATCTTCACCTTCGAGGAGCCGGTGGTCACCGTGAGCGAGAGCGTCGGGGTGATGGAGGTGAAGGTGGTCCGGACCTCTGGAGCACGCGGTGTCGTGGTGGTGCCATATAAGACCATGGAGGGGACGGCCAAAGGGGGCGGGGAGGACTTTGAGGACACGCACGGAGTCCTGGAGTTTGAGAACGATGAAATCTTGTAAGTAAAAGAATTCTGTCAGTGTTTGTGGCAGCAGAGTCAGTGAAGAGATTGTGATGTGACCGTAGAGAGTGGGAGTGACTCTGTTCAGCCCCGCCCACACGCCAGGTTACACTGGTCACACACAGGTCAGAGGTTATGACATCACACTTTCAAATAGTGGCTGTGAACCAATCACAGCGCTGCTGCTCCCTCCATCTGAAAGAACAAGAGACCAAGAGCCATAAAAAAAGAGAAACAACTTGCTGATTCATCAGCTAATCGACAACTATTTTAGAAATAATAAATCTATTTCAAGTCTATTTAAAAAAAGAAAGATTTTAAGAAATGAAGTCAAAATTATCATGTTTTGATTTTGTTGAGATGTGGAGAAAATACCAGACCAGATTTTATTGAATCAATGAATCAAGAAAATAATCCTCAGATTTCTCAGCGATGAAACAGTGATTTGTTGGAACCCTATCGCTTCTCTCCCACCAGGATCACGTATGCACATCAGCTAGGACCTTCATTACTGTTCTGGTGCTCAACACAGGTTGAGTCACGTGTGTGGATTCACACTAACGCCTCAGCCCCCCCCCCCCCCCCCCCCCCCCCCCCCCCCCCCCCCCCACATACGATGACGGACTCTCTCCATGCCTGTGGCGGCAGGAACGCAGCAACAACAGGTTTATTTCCAGTGTAAACGGTGCAGGGAGGAGGACGCCGTCCTGATGCTGGTTCCTTGTTCCTGGTTATTAATGAGGATGCTGCCACAGCCTTATATAGCCTGCAGCATCACACACACGGATCAGGGCTGGGGGGGTGAGGGCTCAACAGAGCTCAGAGCAGGTCTGACAGAGCTGCAGCAGAAAAACTCCCACACAATTCATTTCTGTTCACATAGCCACATTAGCCAATGCACACATGTTCCCACTGATTCTACCTAACTCCAGGAAGAGCGTGTTCCCGATCCATCCCATAATAACCCTGGTACCATGTGGTCCCGCTCCATCCCATAATGACCCTGGTACCATATGGTCCTGCTCCATCCCATAATAACCCTGGTACCATGTGGTCCTGCTCCATCCCATAATAACCCTGGTACCATGTGGTCCTGCTCCATCCCATAATAACCCTGGTACCATGTGGTCCTGCTCCATCCCATAATAACCCTGGTACCATGTGGTCCTACTCCATCCCATAATAACCCTGGTACCATGTGGTCCTGCTGCATCCCATAATAACCCTGGTACCATGTGGTCCTGCTCCATCCCATAATAACCTTGGTACCATGTGGTCCTGCTCCATCCCATAATAACCCTGGTACCATGTGGTCCTGGTCCTCCACTCTGAGGAAGATGGACGTCCAGAACATAGTTTTCTTAGATCTTTGAATCAGATGTAGAAACAGTTGAGTCTCCTCCTCTGTCCATCTGGTCTGAAGGGAACTGGTCATGTGACCCCTACGTCAGGTCACGTGACCTGGAGATGTGAACAAAGTGTTTCCATCACACTTTGAGATCAGCTTCTAGATGGACATGTGTAGAGGAGCAGCTCAGGGGAGGACCTGTGTTCAGAGGTTCACATGGAGCTGCTGGTCTCCATGTGAACTCTGCAGAGCGTCGTGAGCTTTTCAGACTCGTCTCCTGACGGCTCCCCAGGCTGAGTGTGAGATATCTGTGGTGCTGTGTTGGAGATAAACACCTCGCGTCTCTGCCTTATTAGGACAGCAGCGAGGAGCAGCAGCAGGTCCTGCTCATCGTCCCGGACACTCCGAGCAGCCGCCTCCTCTCAGGGAGGTCGCAGCTCTGGAGAGCACTACAAACGCTCCACACATCGATAACAACAACCAGTGTTAAAGAACCACACAATACACAAGCAAAACATATGTAACAATCAACAGAATACAAGAAATGAACAAATAAAATGCAAGTAAAATTCAGATGTAACATCGGAATGAATTCTTTTTAATCTGGTCCAGATGTGACAGCGAGACGAGGCAGTCAGTGCCTGTGTTTCCCTTCACTGTAGTGAAGCTTAAATATCCCAGCATCTCCTCACAAGGTGTGATGGGTGGGTGCCTCTACTGGCCGGCCATCTTGGATTGTGAACTCGGAGGTGGTAAGGATTCTCCGACCTTTTTGGGGGGGGGGGGTTAAAATGGAACGCAGCATGAATGTAATCAATATAAAAGAGGACAGCAACTCGTGTCTTGTAATCACAGACCAAAATAACCTCCAGAGCATCAATCTGCTGACATCAAATAAACATGGAGATGGTTTCCAGGCTGCTGGCACACACACACACACACACACACAATGAGGGCTGCTGTAGCCTGCAGCTCGGAGCAGCCTCCATCCCTGGCAGGCAGAGCAAACTGTCCTCTCAGCCTCTCTCTGGGCTTCAGGCTGCAGATCAAATTGGTCTGAACTGGGTGGAAACTTGGTGGTGATGACTTCCAAAAAGAAGCTCATCTCCAAGTCCGATCGACACACTTTTTCACATGATGTAGTCTGTCTGTAGAGTCTGTGTGTTGTCTAACGCCTTCATTGGACCTGGCACACCTGCAGCAGCGGCCGGACTTCATCCACATTGATGAAAACACGTTTTCCATCTCTGTCCACCTTTTCTTCAGGTTTTGTCAAGTTTTTAATCTTAATTTATAATTCAATTTGCTGACTAACTCAGGATCCTTTTCAATTCCCTTTCGTTTACCTCCCGCTTCTTTTCCACCAACAAGTTCAACGTGTGTTTCTGTTGCAGCAAAACTCTCCAGATCAATATAATTGATGATGAAGAGTATGAGAAAAACAAGAACTTCTTCCTCGAGCTGGGGGAGCCGCGGCTGCTGGAGATGAGTGAGAGGAAAGGTGGGGGCGTCGCTTTCCTGTGCTCTGACTCCGCCCCCATCACCAGTGACCTCTGACCTCTGTCCATCCTCAACCGTTAAGTCACAGTGAACTGAACGACACTGTTGACATCACTTCTTGTGAAACTGTAACTGTAGCTGCTAACTGTAGATGCTAACTGTAGCTGCTAACTGTAGCTGCTAACTGTAGCTTCTAGCTCAAGCTGCTAAATATAGTAGGGTTGCCACCCATCCCGTAACATGCGGGACCGTCCTTAATTTGGCTGTTAAATCTGCTGTCCCGTTCCGTATTTTCATGAATGACTAATCAAGTCCGTCGCGCACACATCAAACACACACGCTACATCTGTTACGCTGCCGACGTGTGCGGATGTGCCGGCAAATCCAGGATGAGCTGCTGTCAGTGGTGTGTGTGTGTGTGTGTGTGTGATGGGCGGGGGGGGTTTCTGCATATGCCAACAGACTATTGGCTGGCACATCATGTCAGGCATGTAAAGGGAGGGTCATGATTGGAATGCGGGACAGTGGCTATCCACTGCCCCCCCCAACCCACCCACCCACTCCTGAGGTGGCAACCCTAAACTTCAGCTGCAAACTTGAGTTCATAACTATAGACTCCAATTGGTAATGTTGTGCTCCGTCCACCTCAGAAATTGGATGTCGGAGCTGAGATTGACACAACAACACAGTTATCAGCATTCCAGTTATAAATCTGAACAAGTCGCCAGGCTATTGTTAGCCTGTTAGCAGAGCCTGTGTTGTAGTTCACACATACCAAATGACATTATAGCAGCATTTCCACAAATAGATGTTGAACAACATGATGTCTATAGTATACTGAAGTAATATTGATGTAGTGCAACAGAAACTAGTCATAAGTGCTAATAAACAGAATATCTCGGGAGCTTCTACTGTTTACACTCAGGGCGGCCATCTTTGATTGTCAACTACGGGTGATGAGGATTCTCTGACTTTCCAAGTCGGAAATCCCAACTTCGGAGTACAAAAGGAGCACAGCATTACTCCAGCTGCTGCCTTTAGCTGCAAACTGCAGCTCCTAGCCCCAGTTGCTAACTAAAGAACCAAGGTGCTAACTGTAGGTGCTAACTGTAACTGATAACTCAAGCTGCTAACTGTAGTTTCTACCTATAGACTCCAACTGTTAACTGAAGGTGCTAACTTGCTGCTAACACTGATGGTTCCAGGTCAGTCACTGTGACTTAAACTCTGCAGGAAGACAAGACGAGGTCACTTTCCTCCCTGTTGCCGTGGTGACATCAGTAACCCTGCAGTCCTCTTGCCTAAATGCATGAACCCTGACCTCTCCACCCCACCCCCACCCCCACCCACCCTCCCCCTCCCCCTCCTTCCCCAGGAAGACTATACCCATTAGAATATCCGACCATGAGGAGTACGATAAGCAGGCCAGCTTCTACGTCCAACTTCAGGAGCCGTACTGGGACAGGAGGCGGTGGACAGGTGTGAGGAGGCAGCCCGACTTCTCTGACCTCTGACCTTTCTTACTTCTGTTGCTGTTTCCTCCTTTAAGACTATGGCTCGGAGGGAGTCAGGGCTCACAACTGAACTGTTTAATGTGGGCACCAGTTAGAGCTGGATAGGCCAGGACTGTAGTCCAGCCTGTAGCAGGTCTGGACTGGGTGTGAGGACTGAGAGGGCGGGCGAGACCAGATGGGTCTGAACAGGTCGAGAGTGGTTGGATACAGTTTGGCTGAGACACATTGTAGTGGATGGGGAAAGACTGGGGATGAGGTGTGAACAAGTGCAAAGAGGTCTGGACTGTGAACAGAAGTAAACAGGTGTGGTTAGGTGTGAATCGATGTGAACAGATGTAAACAGATGGGAACAGATGTAAACAGATCTGACTGGGTGTAAATTGATGTGAACAGATGTAAATAGTTACTAACAGGTGTGAACAGGTCAGACCAGGTGTAAAGAAGTTAAATGGACATGATCGAATGTGAACAGAAGTAAAGGAGGACTAAACAGTCTGAACAGGAGTGCATAGGTCTAAATAGGTGTGAACAAGGTGTGTGCAGGTCAGGGATCCCCAACCTTTGACCTTTAACCTTTTACCTTTAACCTTTAACCTTTAACCTTTTAGCTGGTTAGTGGTCTTCAGCTGGTCTCTGACTCTGTTTCTGCTCTGGTTGTTTCTCTCTCTCTCCACTTCTCAGCTGTTTTACTTCAGGAAGTCGGTAAGAAACCTTCATTCTCCCTCTCAGTGACCATGTTTCCATGGACAGTACTGAGCTTATACAGAACTATTACAGAACAGTCTTCACTGGAGTTCCTTCTAGAATCCTCTGTCCATGTCTCTGTTTCCTATAGAGTCAGACTTCTTATTCTGGAATATTTCTATCTGTGGAAAAGTTACGATTTTACGATTGCTGTCAGATTCTCCTCTTCTGTGGATTCTCAGTTTGTGATTAGCGACTAAAGTTGATCTTTTTTGTTTCCATGTTTTGAAACCTTGCAGGTGGATTCGTCAGAACAGGTAGGAGAACCCAAACTCTCATTCTTCTTTGCTCTTATTGCGGAACATCATATGATGAAGGTTTTTGTTTTTGTGCGACTTCCCACCAGACAAACAGCTGCACGGTAAGACTCGACATCGATCCTGTGTTTTCAGCTCTGAGCCTAGCAGTACTGACAGAGGAGCTCACTCTCCTCCTCACACTCACTGAGACATGAGAGCTGAAGCCCGAACTCAGACTGACCAGATCTGACCAATGGGAAACCAGATGAGGCGAGGAGATACTGGGGGGGGGGGGCGTAAATACTGACATCAGTGAGGAGCAGATGGACAGTGTTGACCTTCAGAGGGACAGAGTCTAGAGAGGGTTCAGTCATGTAATCTGGCAAATGAGAGAAGGGCGAGAAGCTGAGGAGGACACACTGTAAACACCTCCAGACTCATGTGTACTGGAGCTGATCCAAAAGCTCACTGTGGATCGTTTTCACTGTCAGAAAATGAGCTTCAGTAACTGAAGACGAGCAGCAAAACTTACAACAGAAGGTAGAGAAAACTAGAATGGCACAGAAGCTTAAATCTAAAGCACAGAGCTGCATGCTAGCCGACGCTAACTTCACCTGGCTCCACCCTCACACCTGAAGCCGCTTCTGCTCTCACACTGAGGGCGGGCTCGGTGGTTCCTCTCAGTGGTTCCACCCTCAGCTGCTCCTCAGCTTCTGCTCCTCTGTCCAGGTAGAGACGTCTACAGGAAGGTGCAGGGACGAGACCACCCCGCCCCCTCCACAGTCATCAACATCACGGGTGAGGACTCGCCTGTCCATCACCTGTCCATCACCTGTCCATCACCACCTGTCCATCACCACCTATCATCACCACCTGTCCATCACCACCTATCATCACCACCTGTCCATCACCTGTCCATCACCTGTCCATCACCACCTATCCATCACCACCTGCCCATCACCACCTGTCCATCACTTATCCATCACCACCTATCCATCACCACCTGTCCATCAACTATCCATCACTTATCCATCATCTCCATTATCCATCATCCACCATCTGTCCACCACCAGTGCATCACCTGCCCATCACCATCTGTATGTCTGTACATTTAATTAACTTTCCACCATCCCCAACCCCCTTCCTCCATGTCTCCCACCACCCCAGAAGAACGGGGGGAGGAGGTACTGACCAAGAGGGAGGAGGAGGAGCGACGGATCGCAGAGCTGGGACGGCCCACACTGGGGGAGCACATCAAACTGGAGGTGGTGATCGAGGAGTCATACGAGTTCAAGGTAAAGACACTTCCCAGAGTGGTCTTCAGACAGTTTGCGGTGGACTGACCCACATCCTGGTTGGGATTTACCAGAGCACTGTGGACAAACTTCTGAAGAAGACCAACCTGGCCTTGGTGATCGGCACCAACAGCTGGAGGGAGCAGTTTGTGGAGGCCATGACTGTCAGCTCAGGTGAGAACTGGACCTGAGCTGGAGCTTTGGCAGAGGAAACTTCTGCTGATGTTGACCTCCTCTTCCTCCCCAGGAGACGATGACGAAGACGACTGCGGCGAGGAGAAGCTGCCCTCCTGCTTCGACTATGTCATGCACTTCCTCACCGTCTTCTGGAAGCTTCTGTTCGCCTTCGTTCCTCCCACTGAGTACTGGAGCGGCTGGGCCTGCTTCTTCGTCTCCATCTCCATCATCGGGCTGCTGACAGCCGTCATCGGTGACCTGGCGTCGCACTTCGGCTGCACCATCGGCCTCAAAGACTCCGTCACCGCTGTGGTGTTTGTAGCTTTAGGCACATCTGTCCCAGGTCTGACTCACTTCCATCCGTATCCTCAACCTCTTTACATCCAGAATCAGACTCAGAAACACTGTCTTTAAGCTTCATGTTCAGACTCCAGGATTTTTTTAGAGAACCCTTTAAATGGACACAATTCTGCTGCATCAAAAAAGGGAGATGAAACAGCTGAAAGAAACCCCATTCAGTCCAAACAAAAAGTGAGCTCAAACGAGAGACAAAAGTCATGTTCAACTCCTAAATACAAAAGGTGTAGCCACCCTAAAAACACAGAGCAAACTGGTTTAGCCCAATGTGAGGTTGAAACACAAACCTGATGGGCACAAGAGATAAAGAAAGGAAAATGACAGACAAAACAGAAAGTAAACCTGAATTTCCCTCAGGGGAAACTCCCTACAAGACCAATGCACAGTTAGACATTCCTGGTTTGAAATATGTAATATATAATATAAAACCTGAGCATGTGAATAGACCTGGAGATAGGCAGCTCCCTTTTTACCTCTCAGATGTTTCTCTCCTGAGCTGCTCCTCTAGACGTGTCCATCTAGAAGCTGATCTCAAAGTGTGATGGAAACACTTTGTTCACATCTCCAGGTCACGTGACCTGACGTAGGGGTCACATGACCAGTTCCCTTCAGACCAGATGGACAGAGGAGGAGACTCAACTGTTTCTACATCTGATTCAAAGATCTAAGAAAACTATGTTCTGGACGTCCATCTTCCTCAGAGTGGAGGACCAGGACCACATGGTACCAGGGTTATTATGGGATGGAGCAGGACCACATGGTACAAGGGTTATTATGGGATGGAGCGGGACCACATGGTACCAGGGTTATTATGGGATGGAGCAGGACCACATGGTACCAGGGTTATTATGGGATGGAGCAGGACCACATGGTACCAGGGTTATTATGGGATGGAGCAGGACCACATGGTACCAGGGTTATTATGGGATGGAGCAGGACCACATGGTACCAGGGTTATTATGGGATGGAGCAGGACCACATGGTACCAGGGTTATTATGGGATGGAGCAGGACCACATGGTACCAGGGTTATTATGGGATGGAGCAGGACCACATGGTACCAGGGTTATTATGGGATGGACCAGGACCACATGGTACCAGGGTTATTATGGGATGGAGCAGGAACACATGGTACCAGGGTTATTATGGGATGGAGCAGGACCACATGGTACCAGGGTTATTGTGGGATGGAGCAGGACCACATGGTACCAGGGTTATAATGGGATGGAGCAGGAACACACTCTACCTGGAGTTATGTAGAATCAATGGGGACCTGGCAGCTGCACTGTATTGAAATGTTATTTTGTGAAAAGCTGTGATGGAAACAGCCACTGACTCCATGTCTCTGTCTGTCCCTCAGACACCTTTGCCAGTAAGGTGGCAGCCATCCAGGACCAATACGCAGACGCCTCCATCGGCAATGTGACAGGAAGTAACGCCGTCAACGTCTTCCTGGGTATCGGCGTGGCCTGGTCCATCGCCGCAATCTACCACTCCAGCAAGAACCAGAAGTTCCACGTCAACCCGGGTACGCTGGCCTTCTCCGTCACACTCTTCACCATCTTCGCCTTCATCTGCATCGCGGTCCTCCTCTACCGCCGGCGGCCAGAGATCGGTGGGGAGCTCGGAGGCCCCAGAGTCCCCAAGATGCTCACCACCGGTCTGTTCTTCAGCCTGTGGTTGATGTACATCATCCTCTCCTCCCTGGAGGCCTATTGCCACATAGAGGGGTTCTAAAAATAGCTTTTTCTGTCCAGAACAGATCCCACCAAACCTTTGATCAGTACATCTGGATGTGACAGTTCCTGTAATTTGCTGTTTGTTTGGATGTCTGAGGCTTGACAGGCTGCATAGGCGAGAATGGCAACAGTCATCCAAGTGCTTCTCCAGCTCCCTGAAGCCTCTGAATCAACTCCTCACTGGGGTTTTGATGGTCTGACAATGATTTTTTGTAAATCTCTAAATATCTTTTCTCTGTAGTTCTTTAGGCTTTTTAAATGTCTTCTGTATTAAACTCCTTGATGCCTCTTCCAGAGGATGTCAAGGGGCTCCATGTGTCCTCAGCCATCGTGTTGGATTTCTGCAGGTTTTTACTGCGAGACCCTTGAAACTCCTGAGAGCTCTTTCAGGAGACTCACTCTGGTGTCATGGTGGACGGATCTCTAGCCGTTGAGCTGGTGACCTGAAAGGCTGGACTATCCTCATACCTCTCACACATCTCAAAAGATAGAAGACATTCACCAGTATCATCAACTAAATCAATTGGATTTTTAACAGAAACCAATTCAGTCCCTCAAGACTGACTCAGTTCCTCTATGGACTGCAGGGGTCTCATGTCAGTCCCAGGTGGGACGTAGCTGATTTCAGATGCAGGCAAGACAGAGTTTGTGTCGAGGCCACCGATGTTCTGATACTCGAGGTCCCATTCCGAGCTGGATCTGAGCTGCTGTGGCTGTTAAAACATGACTGTGTCCACCTGTGTGTGTTTGAGTGTGTGTGAGAGAACCTAGAGAAGACAGACAAGTAAAGAAGTAAAGCTTTTGTGTGAATGGCTGTTTGGTGACTTCTGGAAAACAGAGTGAAACAATGCATTTGTTTTCTCCTTTCATTAGTGTTTGTAGATCCTCCTCCTCACTGATTGGTCCACAGAGAAACCAGATCTGTCACATAGTTGCTTTTCAACCTGACTTGATCTTGATTGTAGTGTAATCTGTACTGTGATGACGAGTGTCGTTTCCATGATTAGAAGTGAAACTAGTTTCTGAAATGTGGCAGAGAATCCACAGATTAAATACAGCTGTAGAACATTTTCCAGTCTCTGGTTTTATTTATTGTCTCAAACATTTTTCATATATCTATGGCTTTGTACAATTTGTTGCACTTATACAGAACCTAAACCATCTCCATCACAACCACCACAGGAGTCTGTATTGATATCCCAGCTGGAACGATGCTCTGTGTATCAGGTAGCATCCAGTAGCTCAGCTGAGCAGTCGAGTGGTCACCTGGCCTGGGATCTGAGCGTACTGAGGCTGTCAGGCTTCTGATGTGGGTCAGGGTTATCTCCAGGTGAAGGTCAGGGTTATCTCCAGGTGAAGGAGTGAAGTTGTGACCTGTCCCCTACCCTACTGTACAATGTTTCTCAACCGTGGTCCTTGAGGACCCCTGCCCTTCATGTTCTAGATGATTCCTGCTCCAACACTGCTGTACTTTACCATACCCTTCTATAGCCCCGCCTAACCAAGCCAACCATACCCTACTATAGCCACCCCTAACCTAGCCAACCAGACCCTGCTATAGCCCCCCCTAACCTAGCCTACCATACCCTACTATAGCCCCCCCTAACCTAGCCAACCATACCCTACTATAGCCCCCCCTAACCTAGCCTACCAGACCCTACTATAGCCCACTCTAACCTAGCCTACCATAACCTACTATAGCCCACTCTAACCTAGCCAACCATACCCTACTATAGCCCACCCTAACCTAGCCTACCATACCCTATGAGAGCCCCCCCTAACCTAGCCTACCAGACCCTACTATAGCCCACTCTAACCTAGCCTACCATACCCTACTATAGCCCACCCTAACCTAGCCTACCATACCCTACGAGAGCCCCCCCTAACCTAGCCTACCAGACCCTACTATAGCCCATTCTAACCTAGCCTACCATACCCTACTATAGCCCACTCTAACCTTGCCTACCTTACCCTACTATAGCCTACTCTAACCTAGCCTACCATACCCTACTATAGCCTACTCTAACCTAGCCTACCATACCCTACTATAGCCTACTCTAACCTAGCCTACCATACCCTACTATAGCCTACTCTAACCTAGCCTACCATACCCTACTATTGCCCACCCATACCAAAGAGTTGACCCGGTGCCACCAACCAGGGACCAGATCTCAGCAACCAGTGGTTTCCAAAAAGAACCAAATCTGACAGAACCTCTGTGAACTCACATAAATCTAATGTAGATTACCCACATATAATTTCTGCTTACAGACCTCATTCATTATTGTTAGTGGACAAGCACGTGGGGCTGCTGACAGTATTTACAGTAGGAAGAATAATTCATCAATGAATGATCTCTACAATTAACTCAAAAGTGACCTATAAGATGTCAGTGTTTCTATTCCAACTTGTCGAGAGTGAAAAAGACACACAGGGTCTGGGGGAGAGTTGACGGGCAGGTTAGAGGTCAGAGGTCAGAGGTCAGGGTTTGTTGTAGCCAAAGATCCCCACAGGAAAGTGTTTGACGTGTGTCGGCCATTGAGCAGCAAGCTGGAAGAACTTCACATCGTTCCACTCCACTCCATCTATGGAGACTGAGAGAGGCCAGCGAGCTAGCATGTTAGCACAGTCATGGGTCAACAGGCTAGCATGTTAGCACGATAGCATGTGCTGTATACCTCTCAGTGTGTGTTGGTGTTTTGAAGTACAGATCAATCGACTGATTCCTTCTATCAGCTGACTCCTTGACTCCGCCTCCTTCTCCTTCATCTTCTTACTAAGGAACATGACTAGTACACACACACACATACATACACACACACTGTCACCACCTTCACTGCCCCCCTCCAGCCCCCCCTCTCCACCCCCCACATACACACATCCTCACCTTTCTTGTTCTTCTCCTTGGTAACCACTGTCATACTCATCAGTTCTCCTGCGCTGAGCCGTGACACCTGAAGGCAGCGGAAGTTGTTCTTCAGTGTGTTCTTCTGCCCCGCCTCCTTCCTACGCTCCCCTCCACCTCCTGCTCCTCCTCCATGACTCCAATAGTCCACCTGTAGACCCATCACCTCCCCCCCACAGCTGCACACAGGTGGGGACGACCAGGCCTCTTATCAGAGTAGGAAACAGCTGATCTCTGAATAGGAAGTGAACAGAAAATACCTGGTGGATGGTGAGGATGGGGGTGTGGATGCCGTGCCGATAGCTGCCCCTGATTGGGTGGGAGGAGACCCCAGGATGATGTCATCAGAGTCAACTGTGGACAGACAAGATGAAGACTGCGGTGACCAATCAGAGAGCAGCAGTTGATGAAGACTGCGGTGACCAATCAGAGAGCAGCAGTACCTGAGGTGGACAGGAAGTTCTGCTCCACGACTCCAACCTTCACCATCTGCAACAAAGTGAGCGTGTTGAGTTCACTGTCCCAGAACACTGTGGGACACTCCAGCCTCTGAGGTCTGACTAAGGGACCTGAGACCAGGTGACTTCCTGCTTTCTACTAACGTAAAAGCTAAATCTTATTAAAATATTTCAGTACCTTTACATGAGTTTACATTGTGTTTGATTAAGATAGAACTGTAAGAGTCTCTGACCCCAATAAAAGGAACAAACTTCTGGCAGGAATCATCGTCAGGGCTGCAGATGAAGATTCACAGATGAGCAGTTTGTTCTAGGATAGAAAGTTCAACTCAAAAACTCACAATGACACACACACACACACACGCAAACCCATGACCTCTTGTGCTTGCAGGTGAGCATGGCCTCTGAAATGGGACACAGGTGAGAGACTACAGCTCCACTCAGGTACTGAGACACTCGAGCTGCAACGCCGACTGGATCTGGAAGAGGAAGAGGGAAGAAGGGCAAGAAGAAGAAGGGCATACTTGAGGGGTATATCAGGGTCAGGCTGAGGGTTAAGATCAGGTACCCAGGGTCAGAGGTCAGGTACCCAGGATCAGAGGTCAGGCACCCAGGGTCAGAGGTCAGGTATCCAGGGTCAGAGGTCAGGCACCCAGGGTCAGAGGTCAGGCATCCAGGGTCAGAGGTCAGGCATCCAGGGTCAGAGGTCAGGTACCCAAGGTCAGGGGTCAGGTACCCAGGGTCAGAGGTCAGGCATCCAGGGTCAGGTACCCAGGGTCAGGAGTCAGGTACCCAGGTTCAGAGGTCAGGTACCCAGGGTCAGAGGTCAGGCATCCAGGGTCAAGTACCCAGGATCAGAGGTCAGGCACCCAGGGCCAGAGGTCAGGTACCCAGGATCAGAGGTCAGGCACCCAGGGTCAGAGGTCAGGTATCCAGGGTCAGAGGTCAGGCATCCAGGGTCAGAGGTCAGGCATCCAGGGTCAGAGGTCAGGTATCCAAGGTCAGGGGTCAGGTACCCAGGGTCAGAGGTCAGGCATCCAGGGTCAGGTACCCAGGGTCAGGAGTCAGGTACCCAGGGTCAGAGGTCAGGTACCCAGGGTCAGAGGTCATGTACCCAGGGTTGGGGCCTCGGCACGGGTGAACAGCTCCCTCCAGGCGGCGTCCAGGAACAAACTCCCAAACCTGGAGTCCAGTGTGGAGACATGTTTGGCCAGAGGGTGGACACCTGGACAGGGGAGACAGGTGTGAGAGTGTGTGTGTGTGTGTGTGTGTGTGTGTGTGTGTGTGTGTGTGTGTGCTCACCGACAGGCAGCAGCAGGAAGCGGACGTAGCTCAGCCAATCAGGAGTCTTGCTGGCGAGCTGCTCCACGAAGCAGCTGAGGACGGTGCTCAGGTAGCTCTGGTCCCCGCCCACCGCCACCTTCACAGGGGGCGGAGCCTGGGCGTTACAGTTACAGCTGCAACACACACACACACACTGTTTAATTACTGATCAGCTGCTCAACATTATCTATTGATCAGGTCGTTGATCAGGTCTGTTGATTAGGTCATTGATCAGGTTATCGATCAGGTCATTGATCAGGTCTGTTGATTAGGTCATTGATCAGGTTATTGATCAGGTCATTGATCAGGTCTGTTTATTAGGTCATTGATCAGGTTATTGATCAGGTCATTGATCAGGTGATTTCTTACAATCTTTGGATGCGGCTGATGATGGCATTGAAGGCGGCCTGGACATCAGCAGATGAGACTGTGCAGACGACTGGCTGATCAAAGAGGAGCTCCGACAGATACTGAGAGAGGACAGAGACAGAGAGACACATAGCGACAGAGACATAGAGACAGGGACACATAGAGACAGTGAGACATAGACACAGAGACAGAGAGACAGAGACAGTGATAGAGAGACAGAGAGAGGGAGACAGAGACTGACACAGAGACAGAGAGACGGAGACAGATTCACAGTCACAGAGAGACAGAGAGACAGAAACACAGAGAGACATTGAGACAGACAGAGACAGAGAGACAGAGACAGATTCACAGAGTCACAAAGACAGAGGCAGACAGACACAAATAGACGGACAGACAGAATCACAGAGAGACAGAGACACAGAGAGAAAAAGACACAGAGAAGGAGAGAGAGAAGCTGAAGCAGTCAGATATATTATGAAACTTGCATATTATGAAAGGCAGACTGCTGCCATCTGGTGGAAGTTTATTTTACTGCATAACAGATGAAGAGAGACAGACAGACAGACAGACAGACAGACAGACAGACAGACAGACAGACAGACAGACAGACAGACAGACAGACAGACAGACAGACCTGTCCCTGCCAGTCAGTGGTATTGATCAGGATGATGGACTCAGGAATCTGATCATCAGAGAACAGGATGTGGTTCAGCTGATCCAGCACTGACTTCCTGGCAACCTGAGAGACAACAACCATGTTTTAACCAGGCGCACACACACACACACACACACACACACACACACACACACACACACACACACACACACACACACACACACACACACACACACACACACACACACACACACACACACACACACACACACACACACACACAGATCCAGGAACTCATTCTGGTGTTTTTGAGACTTCGAGAGATATGAACTGAACAGAAAACTAGAAACCCAACTGTAGTTCTGAATAGATGGAGGTTTGTTTTCTAGCCACCGTTATGCCAGGTTATTCCTGTCCTACAAAGTTTTATTATTGTATATGTTATAGTCATTAGGTTATGACATCATTTAGCTGCTACTAGTGACTTTCAGGAGCCAGTAGCTCCTCATTGAGGAGCAGGTTACACTGACTGTTTCTGTCTGTCTCTGTCTCACCTGTAGGGGGGGGGTCCTGTAGTCAGATGAGGTCTCACTGTCCAGGCTGCTTGTCCTGTCTGTCCCTCTGGAGTTCTGTCTGATGCTCCAGGGAGGGCGACTTCCTGTCTTACTGCACACAAAGCAGAGAGACAGATGCAGCCTTGATAGCTGTCCGGCCTGGGGACAGGTGCTAACAGGCGCTAACAGGCGCTAACAGGCTGACAGCCGCTGAACAGGTGCTAACAGGCTAATAGGTGCTAACATGTGCGTGTGTGTGTGTGTGTGTGTGTGTGTGTGTGTGTGTGTGTGAGAGAGAGAGAGAGAGAGAGAGTGGGTCACCTGGGTGACATGTGAGTCTGGGACTCAGTTTTACAAAGTTTTGCAGCAGGACCAGAGTCTGTTCCTATAGCAACATCCTCCTCCACCTCCTGTGGTGAAGAAGATGAAGAGGAAGTCAGTGAGTGTGTGAGTGCTGTCCACTGTCAGGTCAAGTCAGCGAGTCAGTGAATGAGCCCTTCATGACCCCTATAGAGAGTCAGCATCCACACCACTTACTGTGAGGAATTTACCCACAGTTCATAGCGTAGTGAGGTCACACACAATCAATCAGAATGAAAAAAAAAGATTTTTGGTTTCGTTTTTGTTTTTGCGACAACATGACCTGCATCTGGGCAGCCAGTCTGTCACTGACCACAATCAATTCAGTCAACGGGCCACTGTTTGCATGTTTCTCACCTCCCCTTTGGATTCCTCTGGGAGTCCAGGCCTCAGCAGCTCCCCCCTGTGAGTGTGTGTGTGTGTGTGTGTGTGTGTGTGTGTGTGTGTGTGTGTGTGTGTGTGTGTGACTCACAATTCCCTCTTCTCTGTTGTTGATGTCAGACTGTGTCACGCCCTCAAAGAACGGCCTGTTGAGACACAGCACAGTTACAACACACACACACACACACACACACACACACACACACACACACACACACACACACACACACACACACCTGAGCTTGGGTTTGGGCGTGCTGACGATGCTGTCGCTGTCGTCCAGCTCTGCCTCGCTGGGCTCGTACAACTCCAGACTATCATACAACAGGTCCAGGTCTTCGTCGGGGCCCCCACCCCCCCCTGGGCCCCTGGGCCCCGAATCCAAGCCCTGCAGCGCACACACACAAGCGGGCGCGCACGCACGCACACACACACACACGCACATCACACACATCAAATAGATGCTCTGGATCCACTTGATTCCACAATCTTTCCATCAGGAGAAAATACCGCAGGAGCAGAGGAGGAGGTGAGGAGGAAGGGAGGAGGTGGTGGGGAGATGAGGAGGAGGTCAGGAGGACGTGAGAAGGAGGTACCCACATCTGCGGCCAGCAGCCACAGTGGAGCAGGAACTTCATCTGAGATCTTGAATCTTCTCAGCAGAGCAACAAACTTCTGCTTGAAGTTTGGCTGCAGAGAAAACAGTGAGGTCACTTCCTGTCAGCTTGGCTGTGGTTGGTCCACAGCTTGGTTCTGATTGGTCTTCACCTGCCTGATCCCGCTCCTGTGAGACTTGATCTTCATCTTCATGTCATCATCTTCGTACACATCCTGAGACGGAACATGGTAGTTTAGAGGTGCTAATAGGCTAACAATTTCCTAACAGGCTGACAGGTGCTGACAGGCGCTAACAGACTGACAGGTGCTAAAATACTGACAGGCGCTAAGAGGCTGAGAGGCGCTAACAGGTGCTAAAAGACTGACAGGTGCTAACAGGGTGTAAGGTGCTGACAGGTGTTAACAGATGCTAACAGGCTAACAGGTGCTAAGAGGCTAACAGGCCAGCAGGTGCTAATAGGTGTTCTGACCTGAGGCTGGAGAGCATCGTCACTTCCTTCCTGCTCGGAGGAGAAGCTGTCATCATCATCATCTTCATCCCAGTCGTTGTCCAGGTCACGAGATGCATCTGCACACACACACACACACACACACACACTGATGACACTGTTCCACCCTGCTCCCAGGTGTTGTTGGGCTCCGACCAATCAGGCTCCAGCACACTGACCAGTGGCCTTGCCCTTGTTGCCGTGGTGACGGTCCAGCTCCACAGGCTGACTGGACAGGGAGTGGACGCTCAGCTCTGCTGCCCGCACCGCTGAGGCCTTCTGGTTGCTATGGAGACCCAGGACATGGGCGCCCTCCGTCGGATGCTGCATCACCTGGGAGAGGAAGACACACACACACACGTTCTCAAAGATCTAAACTTAATGGCCTGGTTTGGAGTGTGTGTGTGTGTGTGTTTACCTGGGCCATGTTGATGACCCCCACCGCCAGCGTCTTGTAGCCCAGCATGGTTCGGTTCTTGTACCGTTTCCTCCTCTGCAGCATCACATGCAACCAGTTCACGTCTCGCTTCAGGAAGTGAGGGTACTGGACACACACACACACACACACACACACACACACACACACACACACACACACACACACACACACACACACACACACACACACACACACACAGAGTCAAAGCACTAAAGCAGGCAGCATCCAGCACATTGGCCAGATCATCGTTCATGGATGCTGTTTTATCTTTACCCTAGATACATTAGCCATTGTTGTTGTTATTGTTGTTAGTACTATCAGCATTGTGTGACCTGCAGAGAGAAGGTCAGCTCCAGGTGAGTCTCCATCAGACCATCTACAGGGAGGAGGTACTCGCTGGACCTCAAGACACGTTTGGAGCCCTGACAGACCAGAGGAGCACACAGCGTCAAAAGAGAGGGGCACGGCAGGAGGAGGAGGAGGAGGAGGAGCATAGGAGCAGCTCTCACCTGGATCTTGACAGCGATCACCACTGAGCTGAGCTCCCGGTCCAGCTGCTGCAGAACCATCAGTCTCTTCAGGGTCAGACTGCACAGCCTGGACAGACAGGCACACTGTGGACGGAGACCGGGGCCAGGACCTCAGTCTGGACCTGAACCTAAACCTAGACGGGACCTGGACCTGGACCTGGGCCAGGACCTGGGTCTGGACTTGAACCTAAACCTGGACCTGGGCCTGGACCTGGGCCTGGAACTGGGCCTGGAACTGGGCCTGGGCCAGGACCTGGACCTAAACCTGGACGGGACCGGAACCTGAACCTGGACCGACCTGGACCTGGCCCACACCCAGTTGCTCCTATGTCAGTGTGACTGTGTAAGAGGATTAACTGCTGTTAAAACACACACACGCGCACACACACACACACATACACACACCCTGATCCAGTAAGTCCATTAGTGCAGGTCAGATCCTCCCGGGCTGGAGTGAAACGTTCAAACATTTCATCAGGTTGTTTCATGCAGAGACGGTGTATCTGAGTAGGACCCTGAGTAGGACCCTGAGTAGCCCCCCCCCCCACTCCTCCGCCGACACACATTCCATAACATCTCATCTGATCTAATTGATCCACAACATCACAGAGTCACACACACACACACACACTGCTCTGATCCTCTTACCTGGGCACACAGCTCGGACAGCACCGGTCTATCTCCCAGGACCCAAACAGGTTCATCGGTACCGGGAGGGGGCCCTCGGCCCCCCCGGCAGAGCCACCAGAACCTCGTCCATGACCAGTCCCAGGCCCTGGGTCCGGCTCCAGTCCTGGGTCTGCTGCTGCCATGCTCCGGTATGAGGCTGCAGGGGGCGGGGCCACGGGTAGGCCATGGGGTCAGGGGCGGGGCCAGGTAACAGGTAAACTAACATGAGGATGAAGGTTACAGACAAAATATAAATAAATCACGATGAAATAATACATTTAAAACAGAGGGGGTAAACAACAGCGAGATATTTCAGTCCTTTTGGAGAGATTTGCAGCTTTGATTTTTAAGCATCATTGCACTCCAGTTCCACATCATCCCCCATACCATCCCATAATGTTTACATTTTGGTATTTTAAATACATCTTGCAGGAATCCAATGATCACTGACTGTAATGTAGAAGAATAGCTGATTACAATTTGCATCGATAAAATCTGCTGTGTACAGACAATAATAATTAAGTTTAAAATGTGTATCCATTGATATTTAATAACGAAAATTATTATGAAGATAATAGAAAATTAAAATATAACTTAACATCTCAATATCTCGGCACATTTGTTTAATATTTGTTCATTTCCTTCCTTGTTTTGTCGAGTTTATTTCAGTCTTTTGCCTTTTCCAAGATGGCGGCAGCACTGACGCGGCAGCGCAGTGACCGGAAGCAAACGAGAGGTCCTCGAGCTCCTCTCTGTAGTGAAACCTCGCATTTAATTTATTTAGTTTGATTAGTTTAGTTTCATTTATTTTGTTTGTTTATTGTTTTTTAGGTGATAATTTTTTGCATTTTAAAATAAAAGACAAAGACAAAGTTGCAAAGTTGTGTAACCGCTGCGGCGCTCGCTGCCCCGGCTGCTGCCTGACCGGAAGCACTCACCACCTGAGCCCGCACTGAGCCCTTCTCCGGTGCACCTCTGCATCAGAAGAACCACAACACACCGCACCGCACCTGTCTGACCTGTGTGACGTCATGCACGCTCCTCCAGCTCGGTTCACGGTGTCATGTGATCAGGCGGCGCTGCGGACACCTCAGGTCTCAGGACCCCGTGAGTTCATCAGCTTCCTGCGACTGGAGGCTGAGGAGCAAGAGGTGTGAAAGGTGAGAGCTGCTCCTTCTGGACCCCAGGTCCCGATACTGGTCCTGGTCCTGGTCCTGGTCCTGGGGCTCAGGTGTGTGGACACATCAGGGACATAAAGGGAACACTGAGGAGGAGCCTGATAGCTTCACCTTAGCTTAGCTGGGGTTAGCTTAGCTCCCTGTCTTGGGAACAGGAGACAGGGACAGTTAAGGGGACAGGTGACAGGAACTCTGTATCTCTGCTGCAGCTGGGCCAGCGTGCCATGGTCCTGCGGAGCTTCTGGAAGAACTACAAGGTTCTGCTGGTTATGCTGCCCAGCCTGGGGCTGCTGCATTGGGGCTGGTACAGCCTCAAGGACCACCCTGGTCTGCAGCGCCGCAGCGCCCCCTACGGCCTGGAGGCGCTCCCTGCTTCTGCTGCCCCTGCTGTTCCCGCAGCTCCCTCAGCTCCCTCAGCTCCCTCAGTCAAGAGCCAGTAATCAGGCCCAGGTGGGTCCCCCCACGCACGCACGCACGCACACACACACACACACACACATAATCTAAACATTCAGGAGGAATTTCTGAGTGTTTGTTCAGTAGGGAGACAGTTTTAATGATTGATAACTCTGTGTGTGTGTGTGTGTGTGTGTGTGTGTGTGTGTGTGTGTGTGTGTGTGTGTGTGTGTGTGTGTGTGTGTGTGTGTGTGTGTGTGTGTGTGTGTGTGTGTGTGTGTGTGTGTGTGTGTGTGTGTGTGTGTGTGTGTGTGTGTGTGTGTGTGTGTGTGTGCAGGGATGAAGCCCCACCCCTGGCTCAGGAGGAACTGGCTGTGGGTGGTGGGCGGAGCCTTCGTCTCCATCCACCTGGGCACCTGGCTGCTGCAGCGAGCTGCCAGAAGCTCCGCCCGCTCTGAGGCCGCAGCCAATCACAGGACAGGAGAGCAGAGACCCAACTGACCCGGGCCCCACACACACACACACACACACCAAGTGTCATGGACTGCTGATCAGCTGATCTATATGTTTTGTGTTGGTCGTTTGATCAGTGATAAAAATGATGAATTTAACGGGGTTTGATGAAGCTAAATGACAACAGGAAGTGTGTGTTTTTCCATTGAACACACACTGTTTTGTTCTTCAGATAATTTCATTTTAAATATATTAAAATGTTTCAAATCGTTCATGTTCTCAGATGATCGTTATTTGTTAATAATGGGTGGATGGATCCTAGTTACGCTGGAGTGTCAGACTGTGTGTGTGTGTGTGTGTGTGTGTGTGTGTGTGTGTGTGTGTGTGTGCGCGCGCGCGCGCGCGCATCATTCTGATCTCACCTGAGTTGTCATGATGGAAACCTTTACTGGCCGTGTTCCTCAAAATCAGCCCAAACGTATGTCATTATCGTTATGATGAACAACCTGAAGCTGGGTTAGTGATAATGTGTTAGGTGCCTCAGTACACGTTGTTCTCACTCCCACTGGAAATGCTTCACTCCTGTCAGTGTCACACCTTCCTCAGTTGTTCAGATGGAGTATTTTAATTGAGTTTGGGCTTTAGAACCAAATAAAAGTGGAACATCTGTGTTCATGTTTCCTTCACTTCTTCATCCTCCACAGCAGTGCAGTGCATGATGGGAGCAGCTGTGTGTGTGTGTGTGTGTGTGTGTGTGTGTGTGTGTGTGTGTGTGTGTGCGTGTGTTATATAAAGCTGTAACTGGACGCCTGTGGTTTATTCTTGGAGTCTTTGTTGCGCTAACGACGCCATCGCTGCAGACATGTGGAAGGTCAAACGTGAGTTTTCCTGCATGTTTCTCACACACACACACACACACACACAAATGCACTCAGCTTTGACCCTTACATACTGAAGCTGTGACCTCTGACCTTCAGCTCCCAGATGGGCTGAGCTGAAACAGTAAGTCACATTACAAAATGAAACAAAACCAAAGGTTCCACTCCAACATCGGTTCATAGCAGAGCGTGGCGTTTTTTGTCTGTTGCAGCTCCTGTTTTGTTTCCCATGGAGACGAGGTACCGCCCCATTCTGGAGGTAAACCAATCAAACGAGCCATGCAGGCTCCGCCCTCTCACCTGAGGCTGAGGCTAATACTGCTAACTCTGCTCATGCTGCTACATGCTAACAGTGCTACTAATGTTGTGTGTGAAGTTGTAATCTGCTAATTGACCCCTCCCTGTGTCCTGTGTGACCACTTCCTGTGTGTCAGAGTCTGGTGCCCCCAGACCCTCTGGCCCAGTTCCACCTGCGGCGGGGTTCCCCTGAGGACGAGTTCCCAGACCTGAACAGGAACCACACCTGCATGGCCCGGATCCTGACGCCGGCCATGTACCGCCGCCAGTTCCACCGCTGCACTGAGAGGGGCGTCATGTTTGATGACATCATCCGCCCTGGCCTCGAGGACCCAGGTGATGTCAGCGTGATGTCAGGGTGATGTGATAGTGAGTCCAGAAAGTCCAGCAGCTGCGGCAGGTGTCTCCATTAACTCCAGGTAGAGTGTGTTCCTGCTCCATCCCATAATAACCCTGGTACCATGTGGTCCTGCTCCATCCCATAATAACCCTGGTACCATGTGGTCCTGGTCCTCCACTCTGAGGAAGATGGACGTCCAGAACATAGTTTTCTTAGATCTTTGAATCAGATGTAGAAACAGTTGAGTCTCCTCCTCTGTCCATCTGGTCTGAAGGGAACTGGTCATGTGACCCCTACGTCAGGTCACGTGACCTGGAGATGTAAACAAAGTGTTTCCATCACACTTTGAGATCAGCTTCTAGATGGACACGTCTGGAGGAGCAGCTCAGGGGAGGAGCAGCTCAGGAGAGGAGCTGTGTTCAGAGACACCTGAGAGGTTCTCCAGGTTGATCCAGATCCTCAGGTGTTAACGTTTCTAGAGGTGGAGGCTCCGCTCCACTAGCTCCCCACAGACCAAACCTGATCCATCACGTCAGAGCAACATAAGCCGCTGAGCTACAGGTTCACCTGAAGATACAATATCCAAGCAACAGCTTCCACTCCTGGGTCAGCTGACCTGTGTCCTTGCAGGTGATTGGTCGGCCCAGGCACCGGTGGGCTGTATGGCAGGCGATGCCCAGTCCTACATCCTGTTCTGTGACTTCCTTGACCGCGTGATCGAGGAGCATCACGGCCACAAGGTCAGCCGAGACACACCAGAGAGTGACCTCAACCACGACAACCTGAAGGTAACCTCTGACCTGATCTCTGACCTGACTTCGGACCTCTGACCTTCAACCTCTGCCCTGACTTCATTAAAATGTTTCAAATCGTTCATGTTCTCAGATGATCTTTGTCCTGACCTTCAACCTCTGACCTGACCTCTGACCAAATCTTTGACCTCTGACCTGATCACTGACCTGACCTCTGACCTGATCTCTGACCTGGCCTCTGACCTAACCTTCGACCTCTGACCCCTGGCCCTGTGTGTGAGCAGGGTGGAGACGACCTGGACCGGCGTTACGCTCTGAGCTGTGAGGTCAGCGTGGTACGTGGTGTGGATGACTTCAGCTTCCCGAGTCACTGCAGCCGCGGGGAACGTAGACAGCTCCTCACGCTGGCCAGGAGGGGTACTGCACCAGGCTCTCAGACCAGGGCCCACACACACACACACACCCATATGCCCCTTAAGTGTTACACTGACACAATTCCAGTCAGGGCTCCACATCTTCAGTTTCTCTTTTTCTCAATTCTCTAGAAAAAACAAGGGCCAACATTTCAGGTTTAGAACACATTTGGTTCCCTCTACTAGAGACCTGCTAGGTTGACCCCAGTATAGTGCCCGTATGACCCCAATATGATCTCAGTGTGACCTCAATGTGACCCCAGTATAATAACAGTATGACCCCAGGATGACCTCAGTATGACCTCTGATCCTCAGCTCTGAAGCAGTTGCAGGAGGAGCTCCCGGGCCACCTGTTCCTCCTGGAGGAGTTGGACCAGCAGCAGTGGGAGAACCTGGACCTGAAGCCTCCCACCTCCTTACAGCTCCGTACAGGCGTGGCCCGGGACTGGCCTGATGCCCGCGCCGTCTGGTCAGTCTGCAACCCTAACCCTTCCCATGATCCTCTGCAGCTCTGAGGCACCACAGCTGAGGCAGCAAGGGCTTTAGTATCAGAGAAGGCCTGACCTCCAGGCTCTGGCCTGAGGCCTCAAAGCAAAGGCCTACAGGCTCTGGCCTCTGGCCTACAGGCTCTGGCCTCTGGCCTACAGGCTCTGGCCTCTGGCCTACAGGCTCTGGTCTCTGGCCTCTGGCCTACAGGCTCTGGTCTCTGGCCTCTGGCCTACAGGCTCTGGTCTCTGGCCTCTGGCCTACAGGCTCTGGCCTCTGGCCTCTGGCCTACAGGCTCTGGCCTACAGGCTCTGGTCTCTGGCCTCTGGCCTACAGGCTCTGGTCTCTGGCCTCTGGCCTACAGGCTCTGGGCTGCGGTCTCCAGGCTCAGGCCTCCAGGCTCTGATTTCTGGGGTCTGGAGTATCTGGACTCCTGTCTCCAGGACCTGGTCTTCAGGCAGGTTCATGTATCTCAGTGGAACCTTCAGGGACTTCCTCAGTGAACATGTCCGATGCCTGCCATGTCCCATGCTTGCTGCAGGGTGAGTGAGGACGGTAACCTGGTGGTCTGGGTCAACATGGATGACCACCTCAAACTGGTGTCCACACGGGATGACGCCAATGTGGCAGTGGCCTTTAGAAACATCTGCATCAACCTGCAGAAGGTCAGTGAGCAACCACTCTGAGCTTTATCTGCCTCTCTATCGACCCGGTCTTACAGTGGTCTCAACAGAACTGAGATCCATGACCTCTGACCCTCCTCCAGCTGGCAGCACTGTACCAGGAGCTCAGACATCCATTCATCTGGAAGCAGCAGCTGGGCTGGGTCACCAGTTCTCCAGCCGATGTGGGAACAGGTCTGAGGATCCAGGTCCAGCTCAGACTGCAACATCTGCCCAATCACAGGCGGCTGAAGGACATCCTGGACAGGCTGAGGATCCGCCTGGACCCCACAGGTGCAGGCTCATGTCCAGGTGCAGCTGTAGGTGCAGGTCCAGGTGCAGCTGTAGGTGCAGGTCCAGGTGCAGCTGTAGGTGCAGGTCCAGGTGCAGCAGTAGGTGCAGGTCCAGGTGCAGCAGTAGGTGTAGGTCCAGGTGCAGCTGTAGGTGCAGGTCCAGGTGCAGCAGTAGGTGTAGGTCCAGGTGCAGGCTCATGTCCAGAACCCTAGTGCTTGGCGGCAGACTAACGCTTTGTGTTGAAACTCTGTGTTTTTGTTTCCCAGAATCCTCAGCGCTGTTCGTGGCGAGCAACGCGGCGACCTTCGGCGTGAGCGAGGTGATGCTGACGCAGCTGGTGGTGGACGGCGTCAAACTGCTCGTCTCCATGGAGAAGAGGCTGGAGGACGGTCAGGACATCCACGACCTGGTTCCCACACACAAGTAGAGCTGCATGCTGATTGGCCTGGCAGGAGACGGCCCAGCCAATCAGCCGTCTCATTTCATCAGTGAGATGTTCCTGCTGAAGCCATCCATGTGTTGAAGACACAGTGTGGGACAATTAAAGCCATATTCTACTCAGTTCTGTTCTACTCAGTTCTGTTCTACTCAGTTCTGTTCTGTTTGATCTGCTTTGAGTTCCTCTGCACTAGCAGTAAATAAAGTGTTTACAGAAACTGTTGATGACGATGATGTCATGATTACACATGAATGCAGCTCTAGAAACAGGCTCAGTGCTGCAGCTCATGCCTAGAGCTTCACTCATTTCTAGAGTAAAGAAAGTAGAAAAAATGTTCCCACAGTTTAATTCTACACTCGGTTGATCCTGTGGGAGAAGTCCTCACACTGTTTACGTCCTTATACAGTGACTGCACATGAACCCATAAATATTGAGTATATTTTAATTGATCTCATTACATCAAGTTGGAAATAAGTCCCACCCAATATTAACAGCGAGACACTGACCAGGAGAGAGGAGACAGGACATGTCGGAGCTGCTGGTGCTAGGCTTCACGCGCTTCATGGACAGATCTTCATGGACAGATCTCCATGGACAAACATCTTCATGGACAGATCTTCATGGACAGATCTTCATGGACAGATCTCCATGGACAGATCTCCATGGACAAACATCTTCATGGACAGATCTTCATGGACAGATCTTCATTGACAGATCTTCATGGACAGATCTCCATGGACAGATCTCCATGGACACACATCTTCATGGACAGATCTTCATGGACAGATCTTCATTGACAAACATCTTCATGGACAGATCTTCATGGACAAACATCTTCATGGACAGATCTTCATGGACAAACATCTTCATGGACAGATCTTCATGGACAAACATCTTCATGGACAGATCTTCATGGACAAACATCTTCATGGACAAACATCTTCATGGACAGATCTTCATGGACAAACAAGTGTTTCTCAACATTTGTGACAGTGTGTGTGACAGTGAAGGAAAGCAGAATATGCTTATTTCTTCATTGTGGAGGAACCAGGTGGAGGACCAGGGAGGAGAAGCATGAAGAAGAGATGAAGCTGGTTAAGGGGCTGCAGCCATCGCTCCAGAGCCAGAGCCAGAGCCAGAGCCAGAGCCAGAGCCAGAGCCAGAGCCAGAGCCAGAGCCAGAGCCAGAGCCAGGTTTGTTATCAGGGACCAGAGTCTGTCTCTTTGGTTTGGTCTCTGGAGTCCAGACTGTCCAGCTCTGCTGTGAAAGCAACGCAGTGAGCGCTGCCTCGCCTTCAGCTCCACTTCTTCATGCTTCTTCCTTCCTGGTAAGTTCTTGCCTGTGGTGATCATGCCCCAAGTGGACAGATGTTGCAACTGCACTGAGTTGTCCAGGCAGGTTTGGTTGCCTTCGTTTAATAGAAGACCTAATATTTGTAGTTGTTATTTTTATGTTTACTCGTTTTTAGAAACGCAGCATGGGGGCCTGTGCAGCTGCTGGGTACAGGAGGGTTAGGGGGACGATCACACGGACACGAGGTTGAATTTGTGCAGTTTTTATTTCAAACGAGTCCAGACTCGCCAGACTCCTGCTACCATCAGAGCTGCTGTGTTCAAGTAAGAGAGGCTCAGGTTGACAGAGTGTCCCTGAAGGCAGCGCTGCCTTCGAGGTCTGAGGGCCAGTCTGCTCTGGGAAGGCATTGAGTGGTGCATGATGGGAAAAACCTGGAAACCTGGAAAAACCAACGCTGAGAGTGTGTGTGAGGCCTCGACACAGGTGAGGTTCCCCACAGCACCAAACACACACATTCTGAGCAGCTGAGTATGTATGTGTGTGGCACATGCTAAGTTAAGGTTAGCCGGGGGTGAGAGTGGATGTGGGGGTGTGTGTGTGTATGTGTGTGTGTGTGTGGGGGGGGGGGGGGGGGTAACTGTCACTAGCTGCGTCTCCATGAGCCCTAGAATTACATCAACACACTGTCTCTCTGACAGAGGCAGTGTTCCACCTAGAACCCCAAAACCTGAATGGCCTCATAACCCTCTGAGGTGTCTCTGAACACAGCTCCTCTCCTGGGCTGCTCCTCCAGACATGTCTAGAAGCTGATCTCAAAGTGTGATGGAAACACTTTGTTCACCTCTCCAGGTCACGTGACCTGACGTAGGGGTCACATGACCAGTTCCCTTCAGACCAGATGGACAGAGGAGGAGACTCAACTGTTTCTACATCTGATTCAAAGATCTAAGAAAACTATGTTCTGGACGTCCATCTTCCTCAGAGTGGAGGACCAGGACCACATGGTACCAGGGTTATTATGGGATGGAGCAGGACCACATGGTACCAGGGTTATTATGGGATGGAGCAGGACCACATGGTACCAGGGTTATTATGGGATGGAGCAGGACCACATGGTACCAGGGTTATTGTGGGATGGAGCAGGACCACATGGTACCAGGGTTATTATGGGATGGAGCAGGAACACATGGTACCAGGGTTATTATGGGATGGAGCAGGACCACATGGTACCAGGGTTATTATGGGATGGAGCAGGACCACATGGTACCAGGGTTATTATGGGATGGAGCAGGACCACATGGTACCAGGGTTATTGTGGGATGGAGCAGGACCACATGGTACCAGGGTTATTATGGGATGGAGCAGGAACACATGGTACCAGGGTTATTATGGGATGGAGCAGGACCACATGGTACCAGGGTTATTATGGGATGGAGCAGGACCACATGGCACCAGGGTTATTATGGGATGGAGCAGGACCACATGGTACCAGGGTTATTATGGGATGAAGCAGGACCACATGGTACCAGGGTTATTATGGGATGGAGCAGGAACACATGGTACCAGGGTTATTATGGGATGGAGCAGGAACACATGGTACCAGGGTTATTATGGGATGGAGCAGGACCACATGGTACCAGGGTTATAATGGGATGGAGCAGGAACACATGGTACCAGGGTTATTATGGGATGGAGCAGGACCACATGGTACCAGGGTTATAGTGGGATGGAGCAGGAACACACTCTACCTGGAGTTATGTAGAATCAATGGGGACCTGGCAGCTGCACTGTATTGAAATGTTATTTTGTGAAAAGCTGTGATGGAAACAGCCACTGACTCCATGTCTCTGTCTGTCCCTCAGACACCTTTGCCAGTAAGGTGGCAGCCATCCAGGACCAATACGCAGACGCCTCCATCGGCAATGTGACAGGAAGTAACGCCGTCAACGTCTTCCTGGGTGGGAGACTCAACTGTTACTACATCTGATTCAAAGATCTTAGAAAACTATGTTCTGGACGTCCATCTTCCTCAGAGTGGAGGACCAGGACCACATGGATCTCATTCCGTTAACTGAACGCAGGTGATGAAGTGACTCGGTCCTGAGGGTCGTATACACGGAACATCTTCTCTCCTGAGAAGATCTGATGTCAGAGCTTTCTCCTGAGGCCTGAAGCTCCTCAGACCTGAATCTCCTGAGGTGAAAATGGAGACATTGGCCATGGAGACATTGGTCATCAGCCACAATAACTGATGAAGATAGAACGTTCCGAACGAACTCCACGTTCCTCCAGAGTTTGGTTCCAAACATGGTCCGATATGAACAAAGAAATGTGAGATTGACAACGAGCTGCTCAGAAATCCTTCAGGGTTTAGGAGGAAGCTTTCCAGGTGTTCAGACTGGCTCCGCCTCCTCTGACCTCCTCATTAGCCACTGTCGGCGCTACGTGCTTTAGAAAACTATGCAAGCCAAGAATGGCCACATGCTTGTAATTTTTCTGCCGTTTCCACTTTATTATCTCATAACAAAGTTTGTTTTCTTGTGATGAAACATTAATCATCCAGACCTGTCTTCTCCTGGAATGACGAGGGCTGATCTGAAGCCAGCTCTAACAGACTGAGGTACATCCTGATCAATGATCAATAACAGATACTATTGACCTCCTTGACTTCTTACTTTGCGTTTCTATATTTCTACATGTCCCAAAGTCAAGCAAGTCAGTCTAGGAGAGTGATTTATCTGTGGTTTTTACTGTGTAAGAAACCACTTTCTCGCTCTTTCTTACCCAGCAGCAACCATCAGAGATGGTCATCATCCCACAGAAAAGTAAGCTTCTAATAATGAAATAAATTAGTGTTATCACAAGAAACAGACTTTCCTATCTCGAGATAATGACATTTTCAGGAGAAAACGGCAGCAAAACCAAAAATAAATACATGGCCGTTGCTCTTGTTGTGGAGAGGCTCCCGGGTCGGTGAAGGTTGCTCTGTGGATATGAACCCTGGGGGCGGAGCCTCAACCTGTCCGTCAAGCTTCAGCTTCAGACTCCACGAGTGATTACATGGTGTAGCTGTGGGGAGAGTAATAAAGTGAATCATGTCAGAGTGTTGGACGGAAGATGGCCGCCAGCGGCGGGCGGGGGCAGGGGTGGGGGTGGGGCGGGGCGGGGCCTCTGGGGCGGAGAGCTCCTCCCCCCAGTGACATTCTGGACACATCTGGCTCAGAAGCGCAGCTCGTTGGCCACGGTGGAGGCGATGTTCTTGAAGGCGATGGACGTTCCCGAGATGCGTTTGAAGCGCACGCCGTTGAGCGAGAGGCGGGGCAGTTTGCACACCTCCATCTCCCACTGCACGAGGCCGTCCTGCCGCGCCTCGCCGTGCACGCAGAACAGCAGGTAGCGCTCACGCTGCTCGTAGTCACAATTGTTGGCGTCCAGGACTCTGCGGATCTCCTTCATCATGTCGCCCGGGTCCATGGACGACGTGGTCTTCATGCTCCAGGTGAAACGTAGGGAGCGCGGCTTGGAGTCCCGCCCCTCATCCCTGGACTCTCCTGATAGGCTCCTGAGGACCACACAACCACAGTCACACCGTGAGTCAGGCCTGGACCAGGACCAGGCTGGATTATGATCCTGGACTGGAGCTGCTGGGCTGGGACAGGGCGACACATAGCTCTGGGCTCCGGCTCATACCGTGAATTTAAAGTCACACACAACATGAAGCTCATGTTTAGAGGTGGGAGGGGGGGGCGTTGGTGTTTAGAGTCAACATTTAACATTTAGATTTAGAATTTGAATTCCCCATTTAACATTCAGATTAAGTTTTAATATTTAGATTTACGTCTGTTTTCCTATGGATACAGATTTATAAATGATTATATATACAACAAGTTGTACACAATTTTCTGTGGAAAAACCCAGATAAGTGTGTGAAAAATTATATCATCATCATCATGTTGAGGGAGGTGACCAGGATGAAGCTCTGGATGCCGGTAACATGGGAATGGGGATATGAAGAAGAAGCAGGTGAACCAGTGGAGGAGGAGGATACGTACTGGTCTGAACCAGTGGAGGAGGAGGATACGTACTGGTCTGAACCAGTGGAGGAGGAGGATACGTACTGGTCTGAACCAGTGGAGGAGGAGGATACGTACTGGTCTGAACCAGTGGAGTAGGAGGATACGTACTGGTCTGAACCAGTGGAGGTGGATACGTACTGGTCTGAACCAGTGGAGGAGGAGGATACGTACTGGTCTGAACCAGTGGAAGAGGAGGATACGTACTGGTCTGAACCAGTGGAGGAGGAGGATACGTACTGGTCTGAACCAGTGGAGGAGGAGGATACGTACTGGTCTGAACCAGTGGAGGAGGAGGATACGTACTGGTCTGAACCAGTGGAGGAGGAGGATACGTACTGGTCTGAACCAGTGGAGTAGGAGGATACGCACTGGTCTGAACCAGTGGAGGTGGATACGTACTGGTCTGAACCAGTGGAGGAGGAGGATACGTACTGGTCTGAACCAGTGGAAGAGGAGGATACATACTGGTCTGAACCAGTGGAGGAGGAGGATACGTACTCGTCTGAACCAGTGGAGGAGGAGGATACGTACTGGTCTGAACCAGTGGAGGAGGAGGATACGTACTGGTCTGAACCAGTGGAGGAGGAGGATACGTACTGGTCTGAACCAGTGGAGGAGGAGGATACGTACTGGTCTGAACCAGTGGAGGAGGAGGATACGTACTGGTCTGAACCAGTGGAGGAGGAGGATACGTACTGGTCTGAACCAGTGGAGGAGGAGGATACGTACTGGTCTGAACCAGTGGAGTAGGAGGATACGTACTGGTCTGAACCAGTGGAAGAGGAGGATACATACTGGTCTGAACCAGTGGAGGAGGAGGATACGTACTGGTCTGAACCAGTGGAAGAGGAGGATACGTACTGGTCTGAACCAGTGGAGGAGGAGGATACGTACTGGTCTGAACCAGTGGAGGAGGAGGATACGTACTGGTCTGAACCAGTGGAGGAGGAGGATACGTACTGGTCTGAACCAGTGGAGGAGGAGGATACGTACTGGTCTGAACCAGTGGAGGAGGAGGATACGTACTGGTCTGAACCAGTGGAGGAGGAGGATACGTACTGGTCTGAACCAGTGGAGGAGGAGGATACGTACTGGTCTGAACCAGTGGAGTAGGAGGATACGTACTGGTCTGAACCAGTGGAGGTGGATACGTACTGGTCTGAACCAGTGGAGGAGGAGGATACGTACTGGTCTGAACCAGTGGAAGAGGAGGATACATACTGGTCTGAACCAGTGGAGGAGGAGGATACGTACTGGTCTGAACCAGTGGAGGAGGAGGATACGTACTGGTCTGAACCAGTGGAGGAGGAGGATACGTACTGGTCTGAACCAGTGGAGGAGGAGGATACGTACTGGTCTGAACCAGTGGAGGAGGAGGATACGTACTGGTCTGAACCAGTGGAGGAGGAGGATACGTACTGGTCTGAACCAGTGGAGGAGGAGGATACGTACTGGTCTGAACCAGTGGAAGAGGAGGATACATACTGGTCTGAACCAGTGGAGGAGGAGGATACGTACTCGTCTGAACCAGTGGAGGAGGAGGATACGTACTGGTCTGAACCAGTGGAGGAGGAGGATACGTACTGGTCTGAACCAGTGGAGGAGGAGGATACGTACTGGTCTGAACCAGTGGAGGAGGAGGATACGTACTGGTCTGAACCAGTGGAGGAGGAGGATACGTACTGGTCTGAACCAGTGGAGGAGGAGGATACGTACTGGTCTGAACCAGTGGAGGAGGAGGATACGTACTGGTCTGAACCAGTGGAGTAGGAGGATACGTACTGGTCTGAACCAGTGGAAGAGGAGGATACGTACTGGTCTGAACCAGTGGAGGAGGAGGATACGTACTGGTCTGAACCAGTGGAAGAGGAGGATACGTACTGGTCTGAACCAGTGGAGGAGGAGGATACGTACTGGTCTGAACCAGTGGAGGAGGAGGATACGTACTGGTCTGAACCAGTGGAGGAGGAGGATACGTACTGGTCTGAACCAGTGGAGGAGGAGGATACGTACTGGTCTGAACCAGTGGAGGAGGAGGATACGTACTGGTCTGAACCAGTGGAGGAGGAGGATACGTACTGGTCTGAACCAGTGGAGGAGGAGGATACGTACTGGTCTGAACCAGTGGAGTAGGAGGATACGTACTGGTCTGAACCAGTGGAGGTGGATACGTACTGGTCTGAACCAGTGGAGGAGGAGGATACGTACTGGTCTGAACCAGTGGAAGAGGAGGATACATACTGGTCTGAACCAGTGGAGGAGGAGGATACGTACTGGTCTGAACCAGTGGAGGAGGAGGATACGTACTGGTCTGAACCAGTGGAGGAGGAGGATACGTACTGGTCTGAACCAGTGGAGGAGGAGGATACGTACTGGTCTGAACCAGTGGAGGAGGAGGATACGTACTGGTCTGAACCAGTGGAGGAGGAGGATACGTACTGGTCTGAACCAGTGGAGGAGGAGGATACGTACTGGTCTGAACCAGTGGAGGAGGAGGATACGTACTGGTCTGAACCAGTGGAGGAGGAGGATACGTACTGGTCTGAACCAGTGGAGGAGAAGGATACGTACTGGTCTGAACCGGTGGAGGAGGAGGACACATACTGGTCTGAACCAGTGGAGGAGGAGGACACGTACTGGTCTGAACCAGTGGAGGAGGAGGATACGTACTGGTCTGAACCAGTGGAGGAGGAGGATACGTACTGGTCTGAACCAGTGGAGGAGGAGGATACGTACTGGTCTGAACCAGTGGAGGAGGAGGATACGTACTGGTCTGAACCAGTGGAGGAGGAGGATACGTACTGGTCTGAACCAGCTGTAAACCTCTGGAAGATTGTGAGAAGCAGCTGTTGTGTTGCTACAAAGCAGAAGAACATTAGTGGCCACGCTCCTTCTACTGTCCCATGGTCCAGACCAGGAGGAGACCAGGAGGAGGAGACCAGGAGGAGGAGGAGAACAGGAGGAGGAGAGCAGGAGGAGGAGCAGGAGGAGGAGCCAGATGTGAGGAGGAGCTAATGTAACGTGGTGATTCTAGAGACCGTTGTTCTGACCTGCGTCCAAACTTGGAGGTGATCTTTCCGATGAGCGAGGAGGAGGCGCCGCGCTGCGGGGAGGCCAGCGGGGGGCATGGCACCCGGCCGGGCGACGCCGGCGGCCCGTTGTAGGTGGCGGGCCGGCGGTCTCGGAGCTGCGCCCCGTGGAAGGTGGAGCGGGAGGAGGAGCCGCGGGGGAAGCGGGCGCGGTCGGGCGGCGTGGCGCTGCAGGCCGAGGGCGAGCTGGGCCGGGGCACAGGAGGCGTTACCGCGGCAACGGGTACAGCAAACAGGAAGAGCAGCTCCCACTCACCTCTGGTACTCGGCGGCGTCGTCGATGGGGGGCAGGCAGGACTTGATGGGATGTCCCGACGCTGACATGGACTTGACGTGACGGGGACGCGTGGAGGACATGGTTGCCCCGGGCGACGGAGACGGGGATGGCGTCGGTACCTCTGGCAGACTGAGGCACAGAGGGATGGTTAGTGACTCATCGATGGGTTTGAAGGCGTGTGATGGGTGGGAAGCATCAGAACTACACCCGCCTGCTCTCCTTCCCGTTGGGCAGGGCAGCTGAGTGGCGCTCCCTCTCCTCGCTCCGCTCAGTGATGCTCCTCCGGGTTATGCTCTGGAACAGACACAAACAGCTTCTCCATCACAAGTTCTCCCTCAGTCAAAGAGATGTTTCTGAAATGTTGCAGATGTTGATGTGCTTTAGCTTGGAGTGTTTATCTATCTGTCTGTCTACTGAAGCTTATCTGAACTCTCAACCAGATGGTATCTCAGATGGTTTTGGTAAAACTCTACTGAAGGCTCCACATTGTGACTGGTCAGCACCAAGATGACCAACCTATGACCAGACGAGGTCGTCTAAATGTTCTGGGATCTGGTCCCGGGAAGGCGGAGCAGGGCGGGGTGGGTTACACCATCTGATGGAACAGCTGTAGATCCTCAGACTGGCTTAGCATTGAGGTACAGCTGTTTTTTTTTGAGCTGTACATAGTTTCACTGAACACATGAGTTTGATGGTGAGTTGGTCTTTATTGTCATAGATACAAAGCACTATAAGCGCAGCGCCCAGGTAGCATCTGGGGCTTCAGGCTCTTCCTGAAGGGCCCACAGTGAAGACGGAGGGGGAGGAGAAGGTCCAGCAACCAGCGCTACTCCTTAACCTCAAGGCCACCACTGTGACCCTAGGACGTGAGCCAGGACCTGGTCTGGAGCATGATGTGAGGAGTTCTCTCACCCCTGACGCTGTGGCAGACCTCCTGCGCTCCACCACGGCCACAGGCGAGGCTGGCTCCGCCTTCCTGTCGCTCTCCACACTGCTAGCCTGGCCGCGCTTGGTGCAGGACACGGGCGGAGGGATGGAGGGTGCCACTGAGAACCAGAAACCGGTCAGAGAACATCCAGGAGCTGAGGAACATCTGAGAGAATGCAAGACAGGAACTCACCGTGGTCGCTGAAACGCCGCTGCTTCTGGTTTGCTGACGTGCAGCGAGAGTGGGCAGGGGAGTGGGTGGAGCCACAGAGGTCACTGCTGGGCCGCGACCTTCGAACCAGGCCGCACAACGGCTCTTCAAACTATGAGGAATGACAGAGACTTCTAGGTGAAGAAGACCTCTAAATGTTTGCCCTGAAGCTAGGCTAACATGGTCCAAGCCAGACCTCGGCAGACTTGCTGCCCAGCAGCAGGTAGATGGCGGTCATCTCATTGTATTTCTGAGCCTCCAGCGCCTTCACCACCTCCTCCTGAGGGAAGCCCATGGTCGCCATCAGCTCTGATTGGTCAGGAGACACAGAAGGTGTTCGCTGTGCAACAACAAGGCCATCACTCAATCTTGAGGTGTACGCTAACATGCTAGCATCAGTATGCAAACAAGCTAACATAAGGATGCTAGCACACTACCACAATACTTTAATTTTGTGTGTGTATGCGCACATGTACCAATGCGTTTGAGGTCGCTGAAGTCCTGCTCTGGTTCGTTGTACGTTTTCAGCTCCTTGTCCTCGTATCCAACGTTCATCCATCGATCTTTCATAATTTGCTGAGAAGCAGAAGAATTACTTTCAGGGGCATCCTCCTGGTTGTACTTCCTGCTTCCATTTCCAGGCTGTACTTCCTGTCTACCTGCAGGCTGCCGCGTTTGCCTGGGTTGAGGACCAGCAGCTTCTTCAGTAGGTTCTCACAGTCAGTCGACATGTAGAATGGGATCCTGTACTTTCCCCTGAGAACACGCTCCCTGAGCTCCTGCACACACACACACACATACACGCGCACACACACACACAGACACACACACAGACACATACACATTATTAGCTTGTCTGATGTTCTGCAAAGGAAGAAGTGATGAGGAAGAAGTGCAGGTCATCAGGCTTCAATCCTACACAGAACCGATGCTGGTCAAGGACCTGGCCCTGGGACCTGGCCCTGGGACCTGGTTCTTGGACCTGGAGCAGGGGCCCAGTTTTGTACCTTCAGGTTCTGTCCATCGAAGGGCAGTGACCCGCTGACCAGCGTGTACAGGATCACTCCCAGACTCCACACGTCCACCTCTGGCCCATCGTACTTCTTGCCCTGCAGACCCAGAACAACTACTTTATCCTGACACTCTCAGGACTAGACCAGACCCTGGGTCCCCAGAAGGCCCAGACCCTGGGTCCCCAGAAGGCCCAGACCTGCATTGCAGGTGACACTCACCTGGAAGAGCTCCGGGGCGGCGTAGGGAGGAGACCCACAGAAGGTGTCCAGTTTGCTTCCTGGAGTGAACTCATTACTGAAGCCAAAGTCTGCGATTTTAATGTTCATGTCAGCGTCCAGCAACAGGTTCTCCGCCTGACACACACACATAATATAACATGTCACACTGGGTGTAGTGACGGCCCCCCTTTCATTGAGAAACAAAGCATCAACTGAGGTGATATCTGTGTGTTTGGACCTTGAGGTCTCTGTGTACGATCCTCTTCTGGTGGCAGTACTCCACAGCTGACACAATCTAAGGAGGTTAACAAGAGTTCAAGAATAAATAAGCAGTGTGTCATGAAGGTGGCGCCAGAGAGCAGCATCAAGCTGAAGGCCACTTCCTGTTCAGTGGCCTTGGTGGGACACAGTGACCTCACCTGGCGAAACTTGGCTCGAGCCTCTTTCTCCTTCATCCGCCCGTGAGCAACCAAGTAGTCAAAGACCTCACCTGAGAGTGATAGAGAGACAGAGAGACAGAGTCAAAGAGACAGAGAGGCAGAGAGACAGGGAGACAGAGAGACAGAGAAACAGAGAGACAGAGAGACAGAGATAGGGAGACAGAGTCAAAGAGACAGAGAGACAGAGTCAAAGAGACAGAGAGGCAGAGACACAGAGAGACAGAGAGACAGAGTCAAAGAGACAGAGAGCCATGTATAGACGTGTATGGACATGTATGGACACGTATAGAAGTGTCTGACGTGAGCTGCTCTTACCTCCACTGGCATACTCCATCACCAGGTACAGAGTCTTCTCCGTCTCAATCACTTCAAACAGCTTCACTGAAAAACAACACAACTGTGTGACTGCTGCCAAATACTGACCCACTACTGCCAAATACTGACCCACTGCTGCCACATACTGACCCACTGCTGCCAAATACTGACCCACTGCTGCCAAATACTGACCCACTGCTGCCACATACTGACCCACTACTGCCAAATACTGACCCACTGCAGCCACATACTGACCCACTGCTGCCAAATACTGACCCACTACTGCCAAATACTGACCCACTGCTGCCAAATACTGACCCACTGCTGCCACATACTGACCCACTGCTGCCAAATACTGACCCACTGCTGCCAAATACTGACCCACTACTGCCACATACTGACCCACTGCTGCCACATACTGACCCACTACTGCCACATACTGACCCACTGCTGCTGCTAAATACTGACCCACTACTGCCACATACTGACCCACTACTGCCACATACTGACCCACTGCTGCCACATACTGACCCCATGCTGCTGCTAAATACTGACCCCCTGTGGAGGAAGAGACTCACCGATGTTGGGGTGGTTGAGGATCTTCATCACGCTGACCTCCCTGAAGAGCTGCACACACACGCACACACACACACTCCTAGTTGTTATGAGATGCTGCGATAGATTGTTTGAGGTGAGGTCACATGATCAAGGGGTCGTAATGTGGTGTCAGAGGTCATGAATGTATCATCAGAACTGGATAGCATTCCAAAGATGGTGGTCCACTCATTTCTATGGCCGTTGATCGCCTGGCATACAATCTGCCTTATCCACTTTTAATAACACATCCATGGCCAGAGGTCAGGGGTCAGAGGTCAGGGGTCAGAGGTCTGGGGGCCATACCTTGTGTAGA
>CM055189.1:372500-442500 GCA_029224185.1 Karalla daura
AGGTAGGGCTGATCCCCGCCACACACCTGCACACACACCCAGGTGATTGGCCAGAGCCGCAGCAGGCCGTGTCCACACAGGAAGTGATGCGTACCTGTTCCATGCTCCGGGTGTACATGTCTTTGGCTCCAGCTGCTGCTGCCAGGTTGTTGGCCTCAGCCGTCGCCTAGGAGACGGAGGAGACACATGAGCGGATACTATGGGCAGGGCTTGAGTGGGCGGGGCCTCTGTGGGCGGGGCCACAGGGCAGGGGCACTGTGGGGAAGGACACTGTAGGCAGAGACATTGGTGTAATGGTGGCTGAGGACATGGTGGGCGGGGCCAGCAGGCAGAGCCTTACCTGCAGCATGGTCTTAGGGTGAGGAAGCTCCTCCCCTTGGTAGATCTTCATGTAAGCCTGAGGAGACACACACACAAGTCACACATACACCCCCCCAGTAGTGCAGCAGGTCTCTACAGCCCCCCCACCTTGAAGTAGTGCAGCAGGTCTCTACAGCCCCCCCCCACCTTAAAGTAGTGCAGCAGGTCTCTACAGCCCCCCCACCTTAAAGTAGTGCAGCAGGTCTCTACAGCCCCCCCACCTTAAAGTAGTGCAGCAGGTCTCTACAGCCCCCCCACCTTAAAGTAGTGCAGCAGGTCTCTACAGCCCCCCCCACCTTAAAGTAGTGCAGCAGGTCTCTACAGGTGAGCTTCTCTCCTCCGATCTCCTTCACCACCAGGTTCTCTGGGGACAACAGCGTGGGGACAAGCTCCAGCAGCTGGTCCTTAAAGTCCTCGTCAATGTCTGTGACACACACACGCACACGCACACGCACACGCACACGCACACACACACGCACACACACACACACACACGCGCGCACACGCACACACACACACACGCACACACGTGCGCACACGCACACACACGCACACACACACACACACACACACACACAGTGTGTTAAACCTTTAGCCCTGAACAGGTGAACACATGATACCAAGACACAGTTTTTCACACACACTCACTGACAGTAGAACCGAGACTCTGGCGAGTCACTGACAGCAGTGGGTGAAGGCTTCCAGGGGGTGAAGAGTTTACTATAAACAAACTGCTCAACAATGTGCATGAGGCTGCTGGAGGTCACAGGACAGACTCCTGAAGGTAGAGAGGGTGTCTGCTCCAGGACTGAGACTGGGAGATGGTTCCACAGCAGAGGGCCTTGGTAGCTGAAGGCTCTGGCTCCACATCTAGACTTAGAGATTCTTGAAACCACCAGTACCTCGGAGCCGTCCATCAAAGTGAGGGTTGGTGTGTGTGTGTGTCTGTGTGTGTGTACCTCGGAGCCGTCCATCAAAGTGAGGGTTGGTGTGTGTGTGTGTGTGTGTGTACCTCGGAGCCGTCCATCAAAGTGAGGGTTGGTGTGTGTGTGTGTCTGTGTGTGTGTACCTCGGAGCCGTCCATCAAAGTGAGGGTTGGTGTGTGTGTGTGTGTGTGTACCTCGGAGCCGTCCATCAAAGTGAGGGTTGGTGTGTGTGTGTGTGTGTGTGTACCTCGGAGCCGTCCATCAAAGTGAGGGTTGGTGTGTGTGTGTGTGTGTGTGTGTACCTCGGAGCCGTCCATCAAAGTGAGGGTTGGTGTGTGTGTGTGTGTGTGTGTGTGTACCTCGGAGCCGTCCATCAAAGTGAGGGTTGGTGTGTGTGTGTGTGTGTGTGTACCTCGGAGCCGTCCATCAAAGTGAGGGTTGGTGTGTGTGTGTGTGTGTACCTCGGAGCCGTCCATCAAAGTGAGGGTTGGTGTGTGTGTGTGTGTGTGTGTGTACCTCGGAGCCGTCCATCAAAGTGAGGGTTGGTGTGTGTGTGTGTGTGTGTGTACCTCGGAGCCGTCCATCAAAGTGAGGGTTGGTGGCCACCTTGAGGCCTGGATGTGGCAGCAGGAAGCAGCTGATGTTGGAAAAACAGGAGTGGATGTGTTTACGCACATCCTGCAGCTCCTGGTGCTGATTCTGCTTCACCTGCACACACACACACACACACACATTGTGTACAACACACACACATTTCATACAATTCACACACATACACATACCTGCAGGCGTTTGTCCAGGAAGCTGCGTCCTCCCTCCAGTCCGTATGGGTGCTCATAGGGATAACTCCAGTCCCTGATCAGGAACATCAGAGTCTGCACACACACACACACACACACACACACAAACAAGGGGTCAGAGGTCATAAAACACAGAAGTGGGGAAGGCTCCTCCTGTCTCTCACCTGGAAAGGCTTCTGGTAGACCTGCTCCATGGCCAGACGGCCGTACTCTGTAAAGAGCTGACACACACACACACACACACACACACACACACACACACACACACACATCAGACCTCAAAGGCAACACAAGATATGTGTGCAGGTATATAAATGCATATGTACACATGCATTTGTGCGTGTGTGCGTACGCTGCTGACCTGCAGGTGCTGGAGGTCGTCCTCCTGAACGTTCTGGGACAGGTTGTAAACCTGGAAGACAACGACACACAGTTAACCTCCACACACACACACACACACACACACACACACACACACACACACACACCTGCACGGAGCTGGTCATGGTGCTGAGGGCGAACAGTGTGGCACAGTCTCTGATAGTGGACTGGCTATCAAACGCCCCCTGTGTGTCCATCAGCAGAACTGCAACCTGCAGCAACAGTCAGTGGTTGGTTTGGTTGGAGACACACACACGCACACACACACACACACACACACAGTCTTACCTTGCTTCCGTCAGGTTTGTCCACCACGAACACGTCACTCCACGCCTGGATCCCTGTGGTCTCCCGCTCACAGCCTCCTCTCCAGGTGAAGCCCCTCAGAGGTTCTTCCTCCCCTCCAACCCAGGACCCGGACGCCTACACACACACACACACACACACACACACACACAGAGGGGAATGTTTCATTCATGAGTGAATTGACTCTGCCCACAGGAAGCTCAGACCTGAGTGGGAGGGGCTAGTTCAGACCTGAGTGGGAGGGGCTAGTTCAGGCCTGAGTGGGAGGGGCTAGTTCAGACCTGAGTGGGAGGGGCTAGTTCAGGCCTGAGTGGGAAGGGCTAGTTCAGACCTGAGTGGGGGGGGCTAATTCAGGCCTGAGTGGGGGGGGCTAGTTCAGGCCTGAGTGGGGGGGGCTAATTCAGGCCTGAGTGGGGGGGGCTAGTTCAGGCCTGAGTGGGAGGGGCTAGTTCAGACCTGAGTGGGGGGGGCTAATTCAGGCCTGAGTGGGGGGGGCTTTTGCTTTGCATTTGGTTGTTTCTGTGAAGACTGAGCAATGAGAGGCTTTGGTCACAGAGGCAGCTTTGTACCACCACCAAATCCTCTTTGGAATGTTCCTCAGATTAAAATACACACACACACACACACACACACACACACACACACACACACACACACACACACACAGACAGTCAGTCCGGAGTCTCCACGTTCACTGGTTAGTCCAGTCAGAAACATGATGTTTAGGTCAACTGGAGACATTGACTGACCTTTGTTAGTTCAGGACTAAGCTCAGCTTGTATTTTATTGTTATTTACTGAGTCACAGGTTACAAACTGCGACAAACACCATGTGCTACATCAGACATTCTTCAGTCTCAGCATAGTTAGATTTTCTCCTGGTTCAGTCCAGCGTTTCACTCAGTCCACCTGATGCTTCTGAAGTCTGGTAGTTGTGGCCCTGGACCTGCGGCTCAATGGCCAACTGTTGTTCTTCTCTCCATTTCTTCTAATTTTTTTATAATTCTTCCCCCAAACTTTCCCATTTAAAGAATGGGAAGAGAGCATCAGCTGCATGGCCATACTGGGACATGGAAACTCATGGTCTGACCTTTACTTTTCAACACGTTGATAAAATGCCTTTGCGGTTTTTGCCAGTTCACCTGTGTGTGTGTGTGTGTGTGTGTGTCCCAGCACCTGTCTGTACATGTAGCGCAGCAGGAAGTCCAGCAGGAAGGACTTCCCCTTCCGGAAGGCTCCGGCCACAGAGACCACCACCACCTGCAGGTCGCAGAGCTGCTCCTGCAGCAGCAGCCGCTCGAGCTCCGCCTCCTGCAGCCAGAACGAGTGAGAGTCCTCGTCCGCTGCCACGATCTGGACCGGCCGGGCCACGCCCACCTCCTCCTGCTCCTCCTCTTCCTCCAGCAACTCCTCCTCTTCCTCCTGCTGCATCACGCCACCATGTGGACCTGAGAGGGGAGGGGCCTGTTAGTGGCGTCCGCCAGGACGATGGAACATCTTGGAACTGCTGGACCATAAAATGATAGCGACACTGACAGGAAACCTTTGATTTAGCTTTAGTCGACCACGGTGTGTATGCACAGGTAAACAAACAGCCGGTGACAATGAGTAGTGCAGTGCTCGACCAATCAGGTGGCTGGAATGACCCCATGTGGTTATGTTTGAGAGGGGAGCAGTGGGAAGAAGAGAGATGAGAGATGAGACAAGAGAGAGAGTGAGACTGTGTAAGCATGAGAGTGAGAGAGTGAGACAGCAAAAGAGAGGGAGAGAAATAGAGAGTGAAAGTAAGAGACAGTAAGACAGAGTGAGATTAAGAGAGACAATAAGAGAGAGAGAGAGAGAGAAATAGAGACAGTGGGAGTAAGAGGGAGAGGGAGACAGTAAGAGAGTGATACCAGATCAGATCAGACCCAGTTGAACCTAAACTAGCTGGGTTCATCTTCTGCTCCTCTTCATCACGCTAATAATGTTGCAATAATAACGGAATGATAATAATAATCTAGCTAAACTGTTTGACAGTGAAAGACCACCGGCTACCTAGCTAGATGGCTAACTAGACAGCTATCGAACTTAAGACCACTGTCTAACCAGCTGGCATGCTGTGTAATTACTCTATCCAGTTAGCAGTCTAGTTCACCAGCTGGCTAGCTAACTAGATTCACAGAACACAACAGCTGCCTCCACTGGTTCAGACCAGTACGTATCCTCCTCCTCCACTGGTTCAGACCAGTACGTATCCTCCTCCTCCACTGGTTCAGACCAGTAAGTATCCTCCTCCTCCACTGGTTCAGACCAGTACGTATCCTCCTCCTCCACTGGTTCAGACCAGTACGTATCCTCCTCCTCCACTGGTTCAGACCAGTACGTATCCTCCTCCTCCACTGGTTCAGACCAGTACGTATCCTCCTCCTCCACTGGTTCAGACCAGTATGTATCCTCCTCCTCCACTGGTTCAGACCAGTATGTATCCTCCTCCTCCACTGGTTCAGACCAGTACGTGTCCTCCTCCTCCACTGGTTCAGACCAGTACGTATCCTCCTCCACTGGTTCAGACCAGTACGTATCCTCCTCCTCCACTGGTTCAGACCAGTACGTATCCTCCTCCTCCACTGGTTCAGACCAGTACGTATCCTCCTCCTCCACTGGTTCAGACCAGTACGTATCCTCCTCCTCCACTGGTTCAGACCAGTACGTATCCTCCTCCTCCACTGGTCACCTCCCTCAACATCTACAGCAGCACAGCCCCAGGTTCACCTCAGCCCAGAACATACACCTCTCCTCCTTCGTCTTCTGTCTCATCTCCATCTTGTTCTGGACATGGCCCAGTCAGGCCATCCTCTCTACTCAGCTGGAGATGTTTGGTGATGGAGCTTCTTGACCTCCCCCGCTCAGTGGAGTGTGAAGGCTGCTATTATGGGATGTCTGTCCTGAGTGGACACCAACAGTGCTGCAGGGTCCAGGCCTCGCTCCTTGTAGGGCAGCGTTTCCACCTCGCTGGTCTGAGGAGCAGAGACTCTTATGGTCATCTCTGCTCTCGAGCTGCGACGACGCTGTCCCAGCCTCCACATCCTCTGTCCCTGTCCCAGCCTCTACAGCCTCTGTCCCTGTCCCAGCCTCTATAACCTCTGTCCCTGTCTCAGCCTCTGTCCAGCCTCCTCTCCATCATGTGACTCCACAGAGACGCTGCCCCGCGGCATCATGGGAGGACATCTGTCCACGGCTCAGGACACGAGATAAGGATCGGCTCCTTCTAGAAGCATGACTTGGTTTGAGCATTCAAAACTGATTTGTGAAAGCGCTTTCACAAATCTAGTAGTTTTTTTCCAACAACTGGAGCCCTGAAGCCTCAGTCCCTCTGTCTCTACATCCTCTGTCCAGCCTCAGTCCCTCTGTCCAGCCTCAGTCCCTCTGTCCAGCCTCTGTCCCTCTGTCTCTCCAGCCTCTGTCTAGCCTCTGAAGCCTCTGTTTTGTTATCCTGATGCTAACAGCTGGAGCTAACAGCTCCTGTCAGGACCCGGTGCAGGATGCACAGAGAGAGAGAGAGAGAGAGAGAGAGAGAGAGAGAGAGAGAGAGAGGGAGGGCTGCAGGTGAGCACAGCCTCCATCCCGGTCCCTCTCAGTCCCGGTCCCCCGGTCCCCCGGTCCCCCACCCTCCCGGACCGGTGCCCCGTACCTCCAGAGAAGAACAGCTGTCTCGGCTGCTGTCGCTGCCTCGGCCCTCTCGCCTCCTCCGCCGCCATCTTTCCTGCCCTCTCTGACGTCACACTACGTCCGCGAGCCCTCAAGTACCAGCACGATGCTCCGCCCCGAATGCCGTGGTTTTTATTTTGTGATGTCACCATGACCGACATGAATTAAAAAGTAATTACTTCCAGTATACGAGCTAAATGCGTCGTTTGTAGTATAGCGTTGCATACATTTTTTGTGAGCTGAAAAAAACAGATACAATAAAAAATACATAATCTGGACAAAATCCAAGCGCAAACACATAGTCACATTTCATTTGTTTCGTTTTTTTTGCACTTTATATTTCTATAGTATTCATCACTGTTTTAAAAATAAAGACTTGCCTAACTTTACCTACCTCTTAATAACACCTTACCTATCGACTGTCAAACTTGGCTGTAATAGTTACCCCCTGACCTCGGTCTTTATCAGGTCCACGGTTCTTTGAGGGGATCTCTATTTGTGAGTTATTGATCAACAATAACAAATATTAGAGGCTAGGTTCTAAATACAGGTCAGTGAGTGGGCAGCCCACCACTGTAAAAGCTAAAGGCTACAGGCTACAAGCTAAAGGCTAACGTGCAGAGCTTCTGGACGTGGGGCCAGGGTGGAGCTCAGAGTTCAGCTCTGTGGGGACGATTTCTGGGCAGGTGCAGTTCTGCAGCAACTAGACACAGCCAACTGAGTCGTTATAAGTTGTCAGAGTTCAGAAGAGGTCAAGAGATCATTACAGAGTTTCACTAAGTTAAAATGATGTTTGTGAAATGTAGCTAAAGCCAAACTGCTCTTAGTTTTCACTGAAGGGTGTAACTACATAAAGTATATTCATGCAACCAGTGGGAGAGCCCCCCTTCACTCAGCGGCCATTATCTTTGCTATCTTTACCTTGCATCATCAGCTTAATACATATTAACACATTTTAATACATATGAATACATATTTTTATTCAAATTAATGATTTAAAAAAGTCATATAACAGTAGTTGTGATGAATGAAACACTGCAGCAGAGGGAGGATGAGATGAGGAGGCAGAGCTGAGCTTCGGGCGGCTCCGTCTAATCACTGCCTGCAACACTGGCCTGGCGCCATATGCCGGCACGGGGAGAGGGGGGGGGGGCAAGCCCACCCTGAACCAGAGGCACTTTATTTAGTTGGGCTTTTGTTTTTTACCTAAGAGTGGCCATTGCTCTATTATTCCTATCTCGATTTGTTGCTCATAAAGTCGCCTCCACATGTTGATACTATATTATCAGGTCAAGAGGCTTGATGGGGTAGCAGCATGGTTGTATTATAAGACCTGGATAGGGTGCCACCCCTCTGCCTGCGATCCGATTTCCCCCAGTGGCCAACCCTGGTACTGCAACAGAAACCCCACTGGCCCAGAAAGCATTTTCCCCGTAGACCCGTAGACCTGCTGACAGGACGTCCTCAGCTGCAGACACAGATCACTACTGATCTCTGTAGTGCTTATGTTTAATTCATGGACGTCTCATGTATCATAAAGGACAGAAAAGCCAGTCAAGAACCCATGGACTCAGCTGTGGTCTGGGGCCAGACTGTGGTCCAGATGTTCACTACAGCAGAGAGATGTGTCTCCAGGGCGATGTGGTCCAGCTGCTGCAGGTGTTTCCACTGACTCCAGGAAGAGTGAACAAGCTCCTCGTTCCTGCATCCTCAACGCCGCAAAGAGCAGACGATGATGTCATCACTGATTTCATGTGTGATTGGAGGAGCCTTGCAGGTCAATGACATCATGGTGATCTGATTGGCTGCCTTGCTGAAGTGCTTCTCTCCTCCTGCTCTGCTGTCCCCCCAACTCACAGGTGGGAGGAGGTGGAGAAGCAGAGCTTCAGGGTGAAGGGGGTGGAGCTACCTGAGGGTCAGTCCACAACAGGTGCAGGGCATGTCATTAACACCTGGGATCCCAACATGAGTGTGTGTGTGTGTGTGTGTGTGTGTGTGTGTGTGTCTGTGTGTGTGTGTGTGTGTGTGTGTGTCCTCACTGGGCATCCTGATCTGGAGGTGGTTGAGGATGATCAGAGCTTCCACGGCTTCAGTTTTACTGCTGAACTCCATCAAACCTGACAGAGTCCTGGAGCTAGCTGCTGTAGGAGGAGCAGGAGGAGGAGGTGAAACACAGATCTGACCTGAGCAGAGCATCACTGTACCTGTTCTGCCGTGTGATTGGTTGGACTCACATTTGGCATTGAAGGCCTTGAACTTGGCACAGGCTGGAGCGCTGTGTTCAGAGCAGAGCTGAGGAGACAGAGCAGAGTTGACACAACACACCTCCCTCTGCTCCTCCTCCTCCTCCTCGTCTGAGGGTTCAGGGTCATGGCCTCCGACCACAGGAAGTGACATGATTAACCTGCTGCTTGCGCTGGGTGTACATCCGCAGATATATACTGTACAGAACATCCGCTCATGGCGGCCATCTCGCCCCAGGCAGCTCGCTCACCCATCACATTGTGTTGGTGCTGGTACATGTACTTTATAGATACATAACTTGCTCAGATTTCAACCAATTTTCAAATGGTTTGGTTTGTTATAAACATCAAATATGTATCTATGATACTGCATAGTTGAGTAGAATGTCATGGCCTAAAAATGGATTAATGTTTGTAGTGTATGTAAACATTTGTAAATCTATGTAAATGTCAGTGAGATCAGAGCAGTAACTGTAGAGCAGATCACTGACCTCTGGTTACACCAGGCTCCACAGGTCCTGCCAGAGAGCTGACTGTGGTAAGATGGCCGCCCTGGGAGGACGTTCTTCACTCCACCATGAGGCATCAAGCTCTCTGTATATATCTATGTGTACATCATCCCCAACAGGCTCTTTGACCAATCAGCAATCAGTCTACATTCTGACCACACAATTGACTCCAACCTTTCCCCAAGACTCCACCCCTATCAGACTCCACCCCCTCATAGGCTCCACCCACTCCCTAAGGCTTCACTCCATCAGACCCCTACCCCATCAGGCCCCTCTCCCTCCCTTAGACTCCACCCCCAGCAGGATGCACTCCCTCACTGAGGACTACACCCCTCCCTCAGGAACCATCCCCTCGATCAGGCGCCACCCCTCCCTTAGGAACCACCCCACCTTGGCCCCGCCTCCCCAAGGCTCCTCCCCCTCACCTTGTGCAGCTGCCTCTGGCTGAGGGAGAGCGGAGCGTTGAAGAAGTGCAGCACGGTGGCAGGTGGCTGGATGATGTTCCTGCCACTCCGTGTGCTGCTGAAGCGGTTGCTCCGGCTCTGGCTGAAGTCGCAGTAGCTGCAGCTGCCGTCGGGCAGCAGGAAAACCTGGCCTGGAATCACAGCCCGCTGCCTGGAGACGCTGCAGGAGCAGGAGCACTTTCAGACAGGAGCTGCTTTAAACCACAGCCCAATGTTGGACTTAGACTGAAATAAATATGGAAGAGTAGAATTATCATGTCAGGGGACAGGTCTATGGACAGGTCAGTGGACAGGTCAGAGGACAGGTCAGTGACAGGTCTGTGGACAGGTCTGTGGACAGGTCTGTGGACAGGTCTGTGGACAGGTCAGTGGACAGGTCAGAGGACAGGTCAGTGACAGGTCTGTGGACAGGTCTGTGGACAGGTCTGTGGACAGGTCAGGGGACAGGTCAATGACAGGTCAGGGGACAGGTCAGGGGACAAGTCAGGGGACAGGTCAGTGACAGCTCATTGGACAGGTCAGGGGACATGTCAGTGACAGGACAGGTCAAGGGACAGGTCAGTGACAGGCCCTTGACAGGTCAGTGACAGCTCATTGGACAGGTCAGGGGACAGGTGAATGACAAGTCAGGGGACAGGTCAGGGGACAGGTCAATGACAGGTCAGGGGACAGGTTTGGGGATAGGTCAATGACAGGTCAGGGGACAGGTCAGGGGACAGGTCAGGGTTCCTCTCACCACACTCTGAGTTTCCTCCCAAACAGCTGCAGTCCATCCAGGTGAGTGACGGCACGGTCCACCGCATACTGGTCCGCCATCTGCAGCAGCGCCGAGCCAGGGACACTGCGCATGAACTTCACCTGCACACACACACACACACACACACACACACACACACACATACACAGGATGAGGTAAACCTGAGGCTCAGCCAATAACACCAGGCCCTTATTGAGTGACAGGACAATGCCACACCTTCTCCACATTGCCATAGAGACAGAAGAGGTTGAAGACGCGGCTACAGTTCATCTGGGCTGGATGGAGGCTGCTCACCATGGCAACGGAGGAGGAGGAAGAGGAGGAGGAGGAGAAGGAGGAGGTGACCTCCTCACTGTTCCCCCAGTACCTGCAGTTATCAGGCAGAGGGAGCAGGGGGCAGTGTGGAGCTGCAGAGAGAAAGAACATGAGAGAGACAGCAGAGAGACAGAGAGAGATAAAGACACAGAGAGACAGACACAAAGAAACAGAGAGAGAGACAGAGAGACAGAAACAGAGACAGAGACACTGAAACACAGAGAGAGAGAGACAGAAACAGAGACACAGAGAGAGACTGAAACACAGAGAGAGAGAGACACAAACCATTGGACGGATGCTCTCCCAGAATGGCCTGACGCTGTCTCCCTTTTCCTCGCTCTGAAACACACAATTACAGAAGTCACACACACACACACACAATGACCAGTCAGAGACAGCCAGGAGACAGCTATAGGTTCAAGGAAGTCACAAGCTCCTGCGACCAGGCGGCTCGTGCCATGCCCCCCCCCCCCCCCCCCCCCCCCCCCCCCCCTTTCCGCACACTTCCGTACACTTCTGTACATTTACGCAATCTTCCTAGCTCTGTAATGTTCTTGGCCACCACAAGGGGCAGTACAAACCTGTACACAGGCATGTCCTGCCCCCGGAGTACACAAAGAAGAACGAGATGAAAACATCTCTGGTCCTGGTATTCCGGAGACTCAGACGCTCCTCCCGCCCTGTGTCTGTGCTGTCTCTAAAAGTCTGACCAGTGGAAACCGTCTGTGTCCTCTGGCAGGGCTGGATTATAGAGGCCGGTTATAGTTTCTAGATTATAGGGCTGGATTATAGAGGCGGGTTATGGATTATAGGGCTGGATTATAGAGGCGGGTTATATATTGTAGGGCTGGATTATAGAGGCGGGTTATAGATTATAGGGCTGGATTATTGAGGCGGTTTATAGATTATAGATTATAGGGCTGGAGTATAGAGGCGGGTTATAGATTATAGAGGCGGGTTATGGATTATAGATTATAGGGCTGGATTATAGAGGCGGGTTATAAATTATAGGGCTGGATTATAGAGGCGGGTTATAGATTATAGGGCTGGATTATAGAGGCAGGTCATAGATTATAGATTATAGGGCTGGATTCGTCGGGGTTTTGAGCCCCGGACTCTAGACTCCACCTACTGGTGAGGCCAGTTCCACAGGGCGCATGGGAGACCGACGACCAAAGCCACGAGGGCTCACATTTCTCACATGTGTGTGACTGTGTGTGCCAGTGTCTGTGAGTGTGTGTGAGTGTGTGTGCCAGTGTCTGTGAGTGTGTGTGAGTGTGTGTGCCAGTGTCTGTGAGTGTGTGTGAGTGTGTGTGCCAGTGTCTGTGAGCGTGTGTGTACCTGGTCTTGTGTAGTCCCAGCTGCTGCTGTTGTCGTTGCGAACAACGTTCAGTCTTTCTGGCTGCAGGGGGCGACAGAGCACAACGTGAGAGTGTGAGTGTGTGTGTGTGTGTGTGTGTGTGTGTGTGTGTGTGTGTGTTTACCCGGGCATACTCTATCTTGAGGGTGCAGCAGCCACAGTAAATGTCGGCTCCATTCAGGGTCTGTTTGGCTTTCTGAGCATCCTGCGGTGACTCAAACGTTACTGAGCTTGTTAAGGACAGACCAGGACCAGAAGAAACAAGCAGGGACTGGCAGGGACCAGCATAGGCCAGCTGGGCCCAGAGGAAACCCACAGAGACAAGCAGGGACCAGCAGAGATAACCAGGGACCAGCTGAGACCAGCTGAGACAAGCTGGGACCAGCAGGGACCAGCGGGGACCAACTGAGACCAGCAGGGACCAGCAGAGACAACCAGGTACCAGCAGGGACCAGCATATATCAGCAGGGCCCAGAAGAGACCAGAAGAGACAAACAGCGATTAGCAGAGATAACCAGAGACCAGCAGGGACCAGTGGGGAGCAGAAGAGACCAGCAGGGACCAGAAGAGATAACCAAGGACCAGCGGAGACAACCAGGTACCAGCAGAGACCATAGGGGACCAGCAGGAACCAGAAGAGACCAGCAGGGACCAGCAGAGAAAAGCAGGGACCAGCACAGATAACCAGGGACTAGCAGTGACCAGCAGAGACTAGTGCTTCCAGTTTGCATAGGCCTCAGGCCGACTGTGACTGGCTCACGGTCAGGATATTCCACCATGGCCTGGATACCGTTTCGTTTGAAGATCACGATTCTCAGGACGTTGGAGATGGGATTACAGACGTTGTAGAGGACGTCCTGACAGAGACAGAGAGACAGAGGGACAGACCAACGGGTTGAGGACACCTTCACCACAGACCCCAGAAACTCTACACAGCCCCTGGTGTTCTGGAGGATGGTGTGACTGCAGAAGACCAGCTCAGCTCTCCAGCCGGTTCTCACAGTAGTGACGGGGTACAGCGCATTCTTGACAGACAGCAGTAGCACTCTGGGGCCAGGGGCGGATCCAGGGTTGGGGGCGGAGCCGGGGCCAGGGGCGGAGCCGGGGCCGGGGGCAGGGCCAGGCCGGCTGATCCTCTGGCTGCTGGAGAAGTTGCAGAAGGCTCGGTGCTGGGCCACACACACCTGGCCGTGGGCGGCGGCCTCCAGGCAGCGCCACGCACACGCCACGGTCTGGAACTCCACCAGCGCCTGGTGGCGGAACGGCATCATCACCACGTCACTGCAGACGGAGCACAGCCAGGTGACTGGGTGAGTCTGTGAGTGAGTGAGTGAGTGAGTGAGTGAGTGAGTGAGTGAGTGAGTGAGTGAGTGAGTGAGTGAGTGAGTGGGTGAGTGAGTGAGTGAGTGAGTGAGTGAGTGGGTGAGTGAGTGAGTGAGTGAGTGGGTGAGTGAGTGAGTGAGTGAGTGGGTGAGTGAGTGAGTGAGTGAGTGGGTGAGTGGGTGAGTGAGTGAGTGAGTGAGTGAGTGAGTGAGTGGGTGAGTGGGTGAGTGAGTGAGTGAGTGAGTGAGTACCAGATGTTGCCAAACTTCTCCAGTGCCTCCACCAGGTCGGCCTCCACCACCGCCTCACACAGACCTCTGACGTGGACAACCGGGGACGGAGGGACATGGTGACTGTCGTCCACAGTGTCCTGGAGCTGGAGGAGAACACACACACACACACACAAACACACACACACACACTCATTAAGCTCCGCCCCTCTCTCTGCCTTCACACATCACGTATGGAAGCCTCTGAAGGCTCCAGGACGTGTCCAGTAGGGGGCCTGTCTCTGACCCTGAACATGGTGGCAGCTGGTGAACCTCAACCAAGGTCCTGGGTGCTTGTTCTTCCTGAAGGTGGAAGCACCAAAGAAACAGGCCCAGGACGGAGAGGACATGTCTCCAGCTGTCCGCCCCTGTCCCCCACAGGCTCAGGTCAGGAGTGTTCTCCAGCCTGACTCCCCATCACTCCCAGGTGTAATCACTTTGGGTGAATGATGTCTGTGGAGATTCTCATTCATCCAGGTCATGGTATCCAATGTTCAGTTAGTCAAGCAACTGGACTTCTTCTGGGGTTTGAAGACGTTTCGTCCTTCATCCGAAGGGCTTCTTCAGTTCTGGTTGGTTTGGGGAAAGCCAGGATTTAAAACTCTCTGGATGTGGTTGGGACTGTGGGTGTGGCCCACATCTTGCTTGACTAACTGAACATTGGATTTGCGTGAATGAGGAAACGTAGGAGGAGGAGACACTGGTCAGACTGTAGAAGGGGGCGGAGCCTCTGGCCCGATCGCTTTAAACTCTTTCTGCTCCTCCATATTTGATGTGGATGGTGGAGGAGTGGAGTCTGAAGCTTCAGTTGCTCCCAGTGTCAGGTCTGGTGAGAGTGTGTGGGCGGTTCTCCTCAGGAAAAGGAGGTGACCTGCTTTCTACTGCAGCTGTGCACCAGGAAGCTGCAGCCTGCAGCACTGCCACCTGCAGACGCAGGCTGAGGGAGGTGACCAGGATGAAGTTCTGGATGCTGCTAACATGGGAATGGAGATATGAAGAAGAAGCAGGTGAACCAGTGGAGGAGGAGGATACATACTGGTCTGAACCAGTGGAGGAGGAGGATACGTACTGGTCTAAACCAGTGGAGGAGGAGGATACGTACTGGTCTGAACCAGTGGAGGAGGAGGATACGTACTCGTCTGAACCAGTGGAGGAGGAGGATACGTACTGGTCTGAGCCAGTGGAGGAGGAGGATACGTACTGGTCTGAACCAGTGGAGGAGGAGGATACGTACTGGTCTGAACCAGTGGAGGAGGAGGATACGTACTGGTCTGAACCAGTGGAGGAGGATACGTACTGGTCTGAACCAGTGGAGGAGGAGGATACGTACTGGTCTGAACCAGTGGAGGAGGAGGATACGTACTGGTCTGAACCAGTGGAGGAGGAGGACACCTACTGGTCTGAACCAGTGGAGGAGGAGGATACGTACTGGTCTGAACCAGTGGAGGAGGAGGATACGTACTGGTCTGAACCAGTGGAGGAGGAGGATACGTACTGGTCTGAACCAGCTGTAAACCTCTGGAAGATTGTGAGAAGCAGCTGTTGTGTTGCTACAAAGCAGAAGAACACTAGTGGCCACGCTCCTTCTACTGTCCCATGGTCCAGACCAGGAGGAGACCAGGAGGAGGAGGAGAACAGGAGGAGGAGAGCAGGAGGAGGAGCAGGAGGAGGAGCCAGATGTGAGGAGGAGCTAATGTTACGTTTTCTACTCCCATCACAGACACACCGCTGCGGTCAAGACATCATAGTTATTTCAGAACTTCCTCGCTGCCGTGGCAACCAACTCAGCTTGGTTTGGCCTGTGTGTGTGTGTGTGTGTGAGCACTGACTGTCATCTAACTTCCTTCCTGTGAGTTATCTCTGTGGTCACAGCTCCTCTTCATCACCTCCTCTCCTCCTCGCCTCCTGCAACTCCTGCTCCTCTGTTTGACCCATCAGCAGCTAACGCGCATGAATCCTCATTTAGTTGCACAAAGAAAACCCTGAATATGTTTGATATGTGTGTGTGTGTATGTGTGTGTGTGTGTGTGTGTGTCTGCCACCACAGCTTCTCACTCAGGTCAGGTCACTTCCTGTCTCACAGAGGTTCACAGACAGGCAGCCATCTTGGTTCAGGTGGAACACGCCAAACATGCTAAACACGCTAACGCAGCTGGTTTATAAACCACACACACAAATACACACCTTCGCTCTGCTGCTCCGGCTCCTGGAGGACTCCTTCTCTTCTTCCACCTCCTCCTCCTGTTCCTCCTGCTCCTCCTGCCCTACTGTCTCGACCTCCTCATCTCTGCGGGGCCGTTTTGCTGCCTGGTGGTATCCTACTCCTTCTCCTCCTTTTCCAGTTTCTCCCCCCTTCTCCTCCTCTATCTCCTCCTGCTCCTCTGTGCTCTTGCTCCATCACTTCAATGACTAAATGAGGGTTTGTGGTGGAAATGAAGAGGGGACCAAACTGAGAGGACTGAGCTTCTTGCTCTCTCTCTCTCTCACTCCTCCCTCTGTCTCTGAAGAACCAGCTCTAGAGCATCCCCTCTCCTCGCTGTTTCTCCTCCCTCTGCTCCTCCCTCTCTTCCTCCTGACCTGTGTGTGTGTGTGTGGGCGGAGTTTCAGTCTGGATCAAAGTGTTTTTGCAGCAGCTCTTTCCACTTTGTAGTCATTGGGTTTCCAACAGCACCTGTTAGACTCCCGCAGAGTTTCCAGGGAAAACGTCATCACGTGTGTGTGTGTGTGTGTGTGTGTGTGTGTGTGTGTGTGTGTACTTTTGGGGGGTCACATGTTACCCACTGGTCACAGGGTTAGGCATCTCGGCCATAGCGTTCCAGAGTTCCAGAGTGGTTGTTGAGGGTTGGGGTTATGGTAAGGATTAGGTTAGGTTTACTTTAGGGTTAGGGTAACTGAGTCCTGGGGGCAGAGATGAAGGGTATATGGTTATAGGTTACATGTTGGGTGAGGAGGTCCTTAATCATGAATCAATCCTAATAATCAATCACCACGTTCAAGAAAATCACATTTTCTGTCATCCATAATTTTCTTTTAAAAGAGCCGAGTGTGTGTGTGTGTGTCCTCTTTGGTTTGATCAGAACAGTGATAAAGATGAATGTGTGATTGATGACTGATGTGTGATTGTTTGGAGAGTGTCTCCCTCTGCTGGTCGTGCCACCAAATCATCTTCAATTTTACTCATTAAACACCAAAATGGAGCAAGAGATATGAAGCAACCAATAGCAGAACACTACAAAATATATCAACTCAACTCAACTTTATTTGTTTTAAGTGCCAGTTCATAACAGAGAGCAACAACATGTCCACAGTGGACACCCCCTGTCCTTAGACCCTCACAAAGGCTGAGGAACAACTCCCAAGAAAAACCCTGACAGGGAGAACAAGGAGAAACCTCAGAGAGAGACAGAGGAGGAGGTCCTCCCCCAGGAGGACAGAAGAGGACAGGATAGAGAGATACATGGACTGATGGCTAACAGTTTAGATTAAAGGTCAGAGGACGAATCAGTCCAGAGTAGAAACAGAGCATGCAGCAGGAAGAGCTGTGGTGAGGGACAGAGTCCTGGATCCAGCTCAGCATCTATGGAACCTGTGGGGGGGGGCATGGTCGCACGGTCCCTGGTCCATATGTTAGTCCTGCACAGAATAAGAAAGGAGAGGAGGAGGTGGAGGAATAGGAAGAGGAGGAGAACAGATGGACCCCCAGCAGACTCAACCTAGAGCAGCTTATCTAGGATTGTAGGTCTATGTGTAGGCTCTGTCACAGAGGAGGGTTTGTAACCTCCTCCTGAAGGTAGAGAGGGTGTCTGCCTCCAGGACTGAGACTGGGAGATGTTTCCACAGCAGAGGGCCTTGGTAGCTGAAGGCTCTGGCTCCACATCTAGACTCAGATCCACTTTAAAATCATGAATACAAAGCCAAACAGAGAAAACAACTTGAGTCCTGTTCACAGACTCTTTTTTAAGTAATTTGTTTATGTATTGAATTTATTTATTTATTAACTTATTTATTTTTGATCGATGTACTGTCGTTGTTAATGTTTTGTTATTATTATTAGAGAGATCAGGCAGCATCGGAGACGTAGCTCTGACGTCATCTTCTCCGACGTCAGAGGAAATCGTCAGGACGATCACGTGCCTGGTGATCAGCTGATTACAGACTTCCGGGTTGGTGTTTACCGGGATATCGAAGGTTTCCTGCTCCAAGAAGGTAGTTAGTACACTCTCTGTGTACTCTGACTGCTATTACTATTACTGCTATTACTATTACTAGTACTGTCAGTGCAGAGCTGCGTTGGATAGTTCTGCGTGTTCTGTCTGTAGTGTGTAGTATCGTGTGTAGTATGTAGAGTTGTGTGTAGTATGTAGAGCTGTGTGTAGTATAGTGTGTAGTATGTAGAGCTGTGTGTAGTATGTAGAGTTGTGTGTAGTTCAGTGTGTAGTATGCAGAGTTGTGTGTAGTTTAGTGTGTAGTATGCAGAGTTGTGTAGTATAGTGTGTAGTATGCAGAGTTGTGTGTAGTATAGTGTGTAGTATGCAGAGTTGTGTGTATTATAGTGTGTAGTATGTAGAGTTGTATGTAGTATGTGGAGCTGTGTGTAGTATAGTGTGTAGTATGTAGAGCTGTGTGTAGTATAGTGTGTAGTATGTAGAGCTGTGTGTAGTATAGTGTGTAGTATGTAGAGCTGTGTGTAGTATAGTGTGTAGTATGTAGTACGTACTGCAATGTTGGTTCAGCAGACAGAACAGGAAGTGGCTGTGATTGACAGGTACTGAATCAGTTGCCTGATTGGTCATTCATTGTGTTTCCTATGCAACCAGCAGCTGCCCCCACTGGTCACTGGTAGGTGCTGACCCCACTGGTCACTGGTAGGTGCTGCCACCACTGGTCACTGGTAGGTGCTGCCCCCACTGGTCACTGGTAGGTGCTGCCCCCACTGGTCACTGGTAGGTGCTGCCCCCACTGGTCACTGGTAGGTGCTGCCCCCACTGGTCACTGGTAGGTGCTGCCACCACTGGTCACTGGTAGGTGCTGCCACCACTGGTCACTGGGAGGTGCTGCCACCACTGGTCACTGGTAGGTGCTGCCACCACTGGTCACTGGTAGGTGCTGCCACCACTGGTCACTGGTAGGTGCTGCCACCACTGGTCACTGGTAGGTGCTGCCACCACTGGTCACTGGGAGGTGCTGCCACCACTGGTCACTGGTAGGTGCTGCCCCCACTGGTCACTGGTAGGTGCTGCCACCACTGGTCACTGGTAGGTGCTGCCACCACTGGTCACTGGGAGGTGCTGCCACCACTGGTCACTGGTAGGTGCTGCCACCACTGGTCACTGGTAGGTGCTGCCACCACTGGTCACTGGTAGGTGCTGCCACCACTGGTCACTGGGAGGTGCTGCCACCACTGGTCACTGACAGGCGCTACCTCATTGACGCCCCTGCTGGTCGCCAGCAGGCGCTGCAGCCATGAACGTGTCGGACAGTGATGAGGACTCTTACAACGAGAGGACGGCGTTGGTTCAATCAGAGAACCCCGTGGTTCCGTCCTACAGACCCAACCCAGACCTGGACCAGGACCATGCCAGAGCCAAACAGGTAAACCTGTCTGCTGCACTCAAGGCAGCTCCAGGTAGGTTCAAGCAGCTCCTGAAAGGCACCAGGCAGTTCTACACAGGCTCCAGGTAGCTCCAGGCAGGCTCCAGGCAGTTCTACACAGGCCCCAGGTAGCTCCTGGCAGAGTCAAGTCAGGCTCCAGGTAGCTCCAGGCTGGCTCCATGCAGGCTCCAGGCAGTTCTACACAGGCTTCAGGTGGCTCCTGCCAGGCTCCATTCACTTCTTGACAGGCTCCAGGTAACTCCAGGCTGGCTCCATGCAGGCTCCAGGCAGTTCTACACAGGCGTCAGTTAGCTCCGGGCAGGCTCCAGGCAGTTCCACACAAGCTTCAGGTGGCTCCAGGCAGGCTCCAGGCAGTTCTAGACAGGCTCCAGGTAGCTCCTGGCAGAGTCTTGTCAGGCTCCAGGCAGGTCTACACAGGCTCCAGCTAGCTCCAGGCAGGCTCCAGACAGGTCTACACAGGCTCCAGGTATCTCCAGGCAGGCTCCAGGCAGGTCTACACAGGCTCCAGCTAGCTCCAGGCAGGCTCCAGACAGGTCTACACAGGCTCCAGGTATCTCCAGGCAGGCTCCAGGCAGGTCTACACAGGCTCCAGGTAGCTCCAGGCAGGCTCCAGGCAGCTCCATACATCAACTTCAACTTCAACTTCAACGTTTTAAGTGCCAGTTCATAACAGCTGTTATCTCAGGGCACTTTACAAGGAATGCTCCCTGCAGCCCCAGCTCTAGACATGTTCCAGGCAGGCTCCATTTACATGGCCCCATTTGGTGCTGATGTGACTCTGACTGAGGTGAGAGACTGACTTATGTGTGTGTGTGCGTTTGTGTGTGTGTGTGTGTGTGTGTGTGTGCGTGCGTGTGTGCGTGCGTGCATGTGTGCGTGCGTGTGCGTGTGTGTGTGTGTGTGTGTGTGTGTGTGTGTGTGTGTGTGTGTGTGTGTGTGTGAGTGCGCATGTTTGTGTGTGTGTGTGTGCGTGCGAGTGTGTGCTTGGGTGCGTGTGTGTGTCTGTGTGTGTGTCTGTGTGTGTGTCGCCCCCTGCTGGTGCAGCCCGGGCCCACCAGGAGGCTGCGTCCTGCAGCGCCTGATGCCGGCGGCAGCGCGGAGCAGGAGGTGGACGCTGACGAGGAGGAACTGACCCTGAAGTATGGCGCCAAACACGTCATCATGCTGTTTGTCCCGGTCACGCTGTGCATGGTGGTGGTGGTGGCAACCATCAAGTCCGTCAGCTTCTACACCGAGAAGACCGACCAGCAGCTGTGAGCCAGCACACAACGACAGCCACACAGTCGTGTTCAGTCACGTGACCTCATGTAATGTCATATAAAGGCATGTTAAGTTACCTAGAGTCATGTGATTGTTCATGTTAGACAGCCAATCAGAAATGAAGTTGCAGTAAGTCACAAAGTAAGTCATGAAAAGTGACATTAAGTGAAGTACAGTCACTGTGAGTGGCAGTAGAGTCAGCCAATCAGAGTGCAGCCTACGTGTGGTTGCCAAAGCAGAGACTGAATGACCCTTTACACTCTCCATGAAGCCCTAGCCGTGTGTCCGCTGCAGGAGCTTGGCAGTAGTTTGACCGGGGGCTGGGTGGCGGGGGCAGCAGTCTGAGCAGGGACGTCCAGACCTCCCTCTCCCTGGACTCTTCCTCCAGCTGATACTTGGTACCACCTGCAGTACCTGATGCTGGGATCACACCCTCCGGTCCCCCTTTTTAAAAAGACCACCGCCCCGGTCTGCCACTACCGGGGCATTGTTCCCGACTGCCACACGATGTTGCAGAGGCCTGTCAGCCAGGACAGCCCTACAACATCCCTACAGCCCTACAGCCCTACAGCCCTACAACATCCCTACAGCCCTACAACATCCTTACAGCCCTACAACAGCCCTACAGCCCTACTACAGCCCTACAGCCCTAAAACAGCCCTAAAACAGCCCTACTACAGCCCTACTACAGCCCTACAGCCCTACAGCAGCCCTACAGCCCTACTACAGCCCTACAGCCCTACAACATCCCTAAAACAGCCCTACTACAGCCCTACAGCCCTACAACAGCCCTACAGCCCTACAACAGCCCTAAAACAGCCCTACTACAGCCCTACAGCCCTACAACAGCCCTACAGCCCTACAAGAGCCCTACAACATCCAGAGACATGAGGTACTCAGGGTGGATTTCATCCACCCGGAGCCTTGCCACTGGGCAGCTTCCTAACTACCTCAGTGACCTCGGCTTGGGTGATGAACGAGTCGACCTCTGGGTCCTCAGCCTCTGCTTCCTCTAAGGAAGGCGTGTCAGTGGGATTGAGGAGATCCTCAAAGTATTCCTTCCACCGCCCGACAATGTCCCCAGTCGAGGTTAACAGCTCCCCACCTCCACTCCACTCCACTGATAGTCATTTAATCTGTCAGCTGTCTCAGGAGTCCCCCGAACCAACCTGGCTCCATTGGACTCCTTCAGCTTGACTGCATCCCTTACTCCTGGTGTCCACCGCTGGGTTCGGGGATTGTTGTTTTCCTTGGTATCAAAATTAAGTTTGTATCACCAAGTCACTGAGGGGTCCCACTCTCCAGTGGGGGCCCAACCACGGAAACCATGGAGAGGATCAGGGAGCGGAACAGGGAGAGGATCGGTTCCTGTCGGCCTTGGGCCACAACATTAACCTGAAGTTCCTGCAATGGAAACGTGGCATCAGTATTAACAGACCCCCCCCCCCCACCCCCCCTCCCCGCTGACCCTGCAGCATCTACACACCGTTCTCAGAGAACACGGCCTCCGTGGGGCGGCGGCTGCTCAACTCCGTCCTCAACACCATCATCATGATCAGCGTCATCGTGGTCATGACTGTCTTCCTGGTCCTGCTCTACAAGTACCGCTGCTACAAGGTGGCACCCACGCACACGCACGCACACACACACACACACACACACGCACACACACACGCACTCACACACACGCACACACGCACACACACACTCACACACGCACGCACACACACACGCGCACTCACACGCACACACACTCGCACGCACACACACGCACCCACTCACACGTACGCACACACATACACACTCACACGCACGCACGCACACACACACACACACACACACTCGCACGTACACACTTGCACGTACACACACACACACTCGCACGCACACACACACACACGCCCCCACGCGCATGGACGCACGTACGCACACACACGCACTCGCACGCACGCACACACCCACACACACTCACACACACACACACACACACTACAACGTAAACTAAACTAAAATACAGCGAGGAAGTGAGGGGGTTACGGGGAGATATAAACTTTGCTTAGTTTGTGTGTGTGTGTGTTTGCAGTTCATCCATGGCTGGCTCATCCTGTCGTCCTTCATGCTGCTCTTCTGGTTCAGCTTCATGTACCTGGGGTGAGAACACACACTCACACACACCCGTACATCCCCCAGACAGTGTGTGGTGGTGGTGGTGGCGGTGCGTTCAGGGACCCTCTCTCCCACAGCGAGGTGTTTAAGACCTACAACGTGGCGGTGGACTACCCCACGGTGTGTGTGGTGATCTGGAACTTTGGGGCGGTGGGGATGGTGTGCATCCACTGGAAGGGTCCTCTGGCCCTGCAGCAGGCCTACCTCATCCTCATCAGCGCCCTCATGGCCCTCGTCTTCATCAAGTACCTCCCCGAGTGGTCGGCCTGGGTCATCCTGGGAGCCATCTCCATCTACGGTACGCCAGCCAGACTGACCAGGCCAGCCACATGGACCAGACTAACCAGCCAGACCAGACTAGTCAGACTGACCAGATACACCAGACTAACCAGCCAGACCAGACTAGTCAGACTGACCAGATACACCAGACTAACCAGCCAGACCAGACTAGTCAGACTGACCAGATACACCAGACTAACCAGTCAGACCAGACTAACCAGCCAGACCAGACTAGTCAGATTGACCAGATACACCAGACTAACCAGTTACACCAGACTAACCAGCCAGACCAGACTAGTCAGATTGACCAGATACACCAGACTAACCAGTTACACCAGACTAACCAGCCAGACCAGACTAGTCAGATTGGCCAGATACACCAGACTAACCAGTCAGACCAGACTAACCAGCCAGACCAGACTAGTCAGATTGACCAGATACACCAGACTAACCAGCCAGACCAGACTAGTCAGATTGACCAGATACACCAGACTAACCAGTCAGACCAGACTAACCAGCCAGACCAGACTAGTCAGATTGACCAGATACACCAGACTAACCAGTTACACCAGACTAACCAGCCAGACCAGACTAGTCAGACTGACCAGATACACCAGACTAACCAGTCAGACCAGACTAACCAGCCAGACCAGACTAGTCAGATTGACCAGATACACCAGACTAACCAGTTACACCAGACTAACCAGCCAGACCAGACTAGTCAGATTGACCAGATACACCAGACTAACCAGTTACACCAGACTAACCAGCCAGACCAGACTAGTCAGATTGACCAGATACACCAGACTAACCAGTCAGACCAGACTAACCAGCCAGACCAGACTAGTCAGATTGACCAGATACACCAGACTAACCAGCCAGACCAGACTAGTCAGACTGACCAGATACACCAGACTAACCAGCCAGACCAGACTAGTCAGACTGACCAGATACACCAGACTAACCAGTCAGACCAGATTAACCAGCCAGACCAGACTAGTCAGATTGACCAGATACACCAGACTAACCAGTTACACCAGACTAACCAGCCAGACCAGACTAGTCAGATTGACCAGATACACCAGACTAACCAGTTACACCAGACTAACCAGCCAGACCAGACTAGTCAGATTGACCAGATACACCAGACTAACCAGTCAGACCAGACTAACCAGCCAGACCAGACTAGTCAGATTGACCAGATACACCAGACTAACCAGTTACACCAGACTAACCAGCCAGACCAGACTAGTCAGACTGACCAGATACACCAGACTAACCAGTCAGACCAGACTAACGAGCCAGACCAGACTAGTCAGATTGACCAGATACACCAGACTAACCAGCCAGACCAGACTAGTCAGACTGACCAGATACACCAGACTAACCAGTTACACCAGACTAACCAGCCAGACCAGACTAGTCAGATTGACCAGATACACCAGACTAACCAGTCAGACCAGACTAGTCAGACTGACCAGATACACCAGACTAACCAGTTACACCAGACTAGTCAGACTGACCAGTTACACCAGACTAACCAGCCAGACCAGACTAGTCAGACTGACCAGTTACACCAGACTAACCAGCCAGACCAGACTAGTCAGACTGACCAGATACACCAGAAAAGTAATGAGATCATCTAAATGAATGAGACAGATTTTAACACTGCTATATACAGTGGAACTTTCTGCTACAAAACTTCTGGAAGCGCTTTCGTAATTTAGAATTTCTATATTATGATTCGTATTTGTAAATTTGACTGTTTTGATATGACATAAAAATATCCGACTGTTTAGAAGCGTAAATCGGGAGGAACTTTTGATTCAGTTTTCATATTTTTAATATTTTTTTGTTAAATGAGACGGAAATTTCTTTGAGGCCCTATTCGTATTCAGAATTTTTCGTATAATACTACGTACATAAGTCGAGGTCCCACTGAACAATACACATATATAATTGATAATATATGTGTAAATATGCACATATACACACATATATGGTAAAATAAATCGTTAAAACTTCCAAAGACGAGCCATTTGTCCCTCTGTCTTTTGCTTTATTTCGACGGTGAAGTCCAGAGTTCTGAGTTGTTGTTGAATCCATGTGAAGAGCAGCTGAGTGTAATCCTCAGTGTGTGTGTGTGTGTGTGTGTGTGTGTGTGTGTGTGTGTGTGTGTGTGCTGCAGACCTGGTAGCCGTGCTGTCTCCTAAGGGGCCGCTCCGCATGCTGGTGGAGACAGCTCAGGAGAGGAACGAGCCCATCTTCCCAGCCCTCATCTACTCCTGTGAGTGCACTCATGGATGTGTGATATCCACGAGATAGATCCAAGATAAATAGATATTCTATTTTCACAAACACATGCCTGAATGTTCCCAAAGACGGGAGCAAGAAAATAACTGAAAACAAAGATCCTCAGAATGTCTGTCAACCCTCGAAAGACTGAGTGTAGAACAGGTCCAGTGCTGGTTTGTGATGAACTGAGTGTGTGTGTGTGTGTGTGTGTGTGTGTGTGTGTGTGTGTGTGTGTGTGTGTAGCTGCCATGGTGTGGACGGTGGGCGTGGCCAACCCACTGGACGCTCAGCAGCGCTCTGGACAGGAAACAGGTGATGACATCATCACTTCCTTTCAACCTGTGCTTGTTTTTGCTGGAGTGGAACCGCAGAGCTTTAAACACGGCGCCGCCTCCACCGTTCTGTGTTTCAGAGGACGAGGAGGCGGAGCAGAATGGCATGGGGGCGGAGCCAGAGCAGCGGGGGGTGGAGCCTGAGCTGCCAGGGGCGGGGCCTGAACAGGGAGTGGTCCACCAGCCGTCTCTGGAAGACGACATGGAGGAGGACAGTGAGTGTGTGTGTGTGTGTGTGTGTGTGTGTGTGTGTGTGTGTGTGTGTGTGAGGTGCTCATATGTGTGTGTGTGTGTGTGTGTGTGCAGGAGGCGTGAAGCTGGGTCTGGGAGACTTCATCTTCTACAGCGTTCTGGTTGGAAAAGCTGCAGCGACGGGCGGAGACTGGAACACCACACTGGCCTGCTTCATAGCCATCCTCATAGTGAGACACACACTCTCCTGTCTCCCTGTCCCAGGGCCAGTGTCTCACCTGTCTGTCTCTGCTGTCTCCCTGTCCCAGGGCCAGTGTCTCACCTGTCTGTCTCTCCTGTCTCCCTGTCCCAGGGCCTGTGTCTCACCCTCCTGCTCCTGGCCATCTTTAAGAAGGCTCTTCCTGCTCTTCCCATCTCCATCACCTTCGGCCTGGTCTTCTACTTCTCCACTGACTTCCTGGTTCAGCCATTCATGGACAACCTGGCGGCCCACCAGTTCTACATCTGACAGGAGGCCCCACCCCCTGCCTCCATAAACAGGAAGTGACATCACACCCGCCAAGGAAGCAGCAGGTCACCTGATCACCTGCCCAGTGGGGCTTTAGATCCCGGGAGTTCCGTTTCCCAGGAAACGGTGTAGTTGTAACTTGGATTGGCCAACATACCTGTCAATCAAAGCAAACATTCCTGTTTTGTGCTCTAACTTCCTGTCAGCTGTCCGCTGTGATTGGTCCACACAGACAGGATGAGTGGATGAGTTCACCTGGGGCCACGCCCACCTCAGGTGTGTGCGGCCGCTCTCTCTTCCCATCTGTGCTCCTCTGTGATTAAAGCAGCTTTGCTATTGGACAGCGGCGCTCCGGCACAGTCACGATAACTAGCAGGTTTACCTCCGCCGGTTCGATTCCCTCTTCTCGTCTCCTCTGTAAACAAACTGTTTATTAAAGTTTATTAAAGACGTGTGTCATCACTTTGTGTTGACTGGAGCAGAGATCTGGACCAATCAGATGGCAGCATTCACACGCTCACCTGGGGCCCCATTCATTCATACATGCTCTCATTCAGTCATACCTGTGAGACACACACACCTCCAGGTCCTGTGAGACAGACTCAGAATTGGCCAATGAGAGAGTAGTGAAAAGTCGAGGAATGAGTTGTCTGAATAAAACATCTGGATCGACCTGGAGATAACAGCTCCATGTGAACCTCTCAGATGTCTCTGGAACTTAGCTCCTACTTTGGTCACATCTCCAGGTCACGTGACCTGACGTCGGGGTCACATGACCAGTTCCCTTCAGACCAGATGGACAGAGGAGGAGACTCAACTGTTTCTACATCTGATTCAAAGATCTTAGAAAACTATGTTCTGGATAGTGGAGGACCAGGTTTCGAGGTTACATCAGTTCCAGTGAGAACGAAAAGGCTCACAGGAAGTTCAGATACATTGAGTTGTCCTTTCAGAATAAAATACACAGCCTGCTCCTTCATACACACACTTTTATTGTGGACTATAAAACGGGAACATGTCAGACGGGTCACAAACAAAAACCAGGGAACGGTTCAGGATCAGCTTCAGCTCCGCTCCTCGAACTGGGACTTGTTCTTCAGCAGGAACGCAGCCAGGTACTCGATGGGGTTGGGAGGCCTGGACACAGAGTCATGTGATCGTTCATGTAAGAGACAGCCAATCACAGCTCAACCTACGTGTGGTTGCCAGACCAGTATGAAAGGAGCCAGATCGGAACAGAGCGTAACGTTCACACAGCTACAAACAGGAAGTACAACAGACTGTGAGGCTCTGATGGAACCAGAGCTCATAGCTTCTACGTTAACTATGGAGCAGAGAGGGGCTCTGCTCATTCTAGGTCTATACATACAGAATGAATAAATGAGCGAGACAGTTAGTGTGCGTCAAAGGTGTGAAGGGGTGCGTTTGTGTTCAGGTGAGACTGAGTGGACGAGTCTGTCCTCACCTGTCCTTGGCCAGGACAGACAGGCCCTGCAGCAGGATAGGGACCACCGTCTGGTCCAGGTAGGCTCGTGTGGGCAGCGCCTGCAGGTCCACCTTCTGCTTCATCTTGTCGCTGCTCGTCTTCTCACTGTCCACCGACCTCTAGGGGGCAGCACCGCATCAGCTCTCTGAGTGTGTGTGTGTGTGTGTGTGTGTGTTTGAGTGTGTGCGTGTGTTACCTGGATATTTTCCGTCAGACCATACTCTGCATGCGGGTTGTCAGATACCTGTGAACACATGACACCAATCAAACACACACACCTTCAGCGGGCAGCAGCCAGGCTGACGTTTCCACTCATTTTCAATCTTTGTGCTCAGCTAAAGGCTAAGCTCCTGACTGTCTCACAGGTATGAATGAATGAGTATGTGTGTGTGTGTGTGTGTACGAGAGAGAGAGAGAGACTCAGGAATGAATGAGTGTGTGTGTCTTACAGGTGTGTGTCCCTCCATGGACTGCTCGGCATCTGTGTGATCTGGAAGACAAAAAGACTCTGGTCAGTTTTTCTTTGTCTGTCTTTTCCCCTTTATCCGCTGTCTCGCTTCCTCCCTACCTGTCTGTCTATCTCTCCCTGTCTGTCTGTCTGCCCTTCCCTACCTGTCTGTCTCTCTCTGTCTGTTTGTGTCTTTGTCTCTGTGGCGGGAACGTCTGTTCTGTTCTCTACAGCCTCTGTTAGCTTAGCTTAGCTTAGCTTAGCTTAGCTTAGCGTCATTATCCGAGCAGCGGCGCTGGCTGCAGGCCCGGCAAAGCTCCGAGCTTCGAGCCGAGGCGTCAGACGAGAAGCCGGACCCGGCCCCGAAGCTGACCCACAGCTCCGGTCCGGTGCAGAGGAGCAGCCACTCACCGTCCGCCATGTTTGTTGTCCCGTTACGCAGGATTTCTGACGTACGTCTATTCTGCTCCGCGCTACGCAGGAAATACGTCACTGCGCCCCCGGCTTGAGTGGATGCATTTCAAAGTAAAAGCACGAACACAGAAGGCAGATTTTGTTCTCCGCACGACGACGGCCGGGGTATTCTTGAGCTATCTTGTTTATTTTGTGTTACAACTTCCGGTGGTGCGGCACGCATTGACGATAATTGATATCTAGTGTCATAAAAAGTGATTTAAAATGACGAATATTGTTTGCGCAGTCCATGGCAGTTGGAAGAAGAGGCGATTGTCTCTTCAGCAGGAATGTTTTACTCATGGGAAGAAGAGGAGTGAATGCTGCGGGGCGACCTTTTTCCACCTCCCGGCGTTGAAGAGGACCGGCGTGACCGGCTGAGGGCAGTCCTCCCACCCTGCGCTTGCCTTTAGAAATAAAAACAACTCATGATCTGGTTTGTGCAGTAGGACGTGGCCAGTCTTTCCGCTGTGGAGGTCCCGGAATGCTTCGGTGCTTCTGTAGTTTTTCATCGACACAGACAAAACCAAACAATTAAAAATATCCCCACCCGTCACAGGAGGCCTCCTCCTCCGCAGGTCCTCCATCCTCTCTGCTCTGGGTCTAGGGGGAAGGACACTTCGCCATCACTGCTTCAAACAGCAGCCCAGCTGGGCCAGGACCGGGCAGCAGCTGCTGTGAATGCCTTCACTAAACGCGCCTTGTTCGCGGTCGTAGCTCTTCCACTGTAGCATTCCGTGCTTCCCTGAAGCAGCGTTCAGACAAACAACTAGTTCTGCTTCTTCGAGGGCAACGGTGCTCCTACACACCTGCCGGCCAGGTGAGGTGAGCACACACATGCCTGACCGCTGCACTCTCAGATTTCTGACCCGCGCCTGTGCCGACGACAAAGGTTCATTCATCCACTTTCTAGGTGTGTTTCATACTCACTTCAAAGTAGCACAACATACAATAAAAGCCAGAAACCAGACAGAAAGTTACATGTTATTCCTTAAAATGATTTATTATTATTGTTATCATTATTGTTATTGTTGTTGTTGAAGGAAGCAATGCATTGGCAGTTCAGGTGCTGCAGTCTGGAGGTGGTCACAGAGCTGGGGACGCAGTCAGACTCCACAGTCCCTCCAACTCCCTCAACACGTAGCACACGTATCACAAATAACCAGTCAGGAAGGATCTACAGCAATTGCTCCCCCAATCCCAAAGCTCCATGATCTTTCAGACCTTTATGTTTGTGTGTGACACACACATTCCACACACACACTCTTGCAGGCACATGTGTGTCTGTGTAGACACACATACCGATGGTCAGGCTTCCTGGTACTTCCATCTTGAGTGCCAGATCTGACTATTCCACATGATTAGATCAACGTTTTTGCCTTTTATGGAGACATTGTGCAATGTGTCTCTTACCGTTTGTCTCTTATCTGACTGTTCTCTCTTCATCTTCTACCATAATATTCTTTAAAAATTTCCACCACAAAACGTCCCTCTGCTCGTCCAGGGCCGTTCACACGCCTGGGACCTGCCCAGCTCTGCAGGGGCCCGAGAAGAAGAGCCACGGTCCTCACAGCAGGAGGGGGAGGAGAGCTCTGCGGGAGCGAGGGTAGTCCTCGAACCTTTGCTTGTAGTCTCTGCGAGACACAGAAGAGAGCATGGAGAGTCACGCTGTCTCACCTCCTCTGCTTCGTGGCTGCTTTGAAAAGAATGAAGTTTCTGTGTGAAGGAGGAAGTGATGATGTTTTTGGAGCTGTTGAGAACCTGGAAGGAAGGACTGACGTATCAACATGAATATTCAACAAAGCCGAGGAAAAATGTTTCTTCATTCCGGGTTTATCTTTAATATGTTCATCTCAAGCATCTGCAGCTCAGCTCAGTCTCACAGCCTCCTGCTCAGTTCAGGAGAGGACGCGCCGTTACCTGTGATGATGCAGCGCTCGAGGCCCAATAGAGCAAACGGTGAAGAAGGCAAAGGAGAATGCAGGAAACGTCCCAGCAGCCACAGCATAACCACACCACTCCAAGATCTCCCCCAAGTAGTTTGCTCCAGACACAAACTCAAACAGCCCTCCTGAGACAGATCAGAGACACCTGTCAGTGGTGCAGGACCAGATCTGGTCCAGGGTCCACAGCGGTTCAGGAGGAGGTACCACGGGGGATCCTGTAGACCGTCTCTCCAGGCTTCCTTAGCTTGCGCAAGATGTAGTCACTGTGGATGTTGATGGCCATTCCCACTGCAAACATGACAAAACCTGGTCCGCACACAAACAGGATCATCAGGACAACAAGGTGAGGCACATGAGGAACAACAACCTTCGAGACAACGATGTGGTGGACAACGTAGGGAGCAGCGTCTCTGTCAGAGGCAGACGTGGATGACACACCTGTGGCCATGCGGCCGTGGAGCGGCCCGCCGTGCTGGAAGCGGGCGCAGTGCAGCAGGTGGTGTCCCTGCAGGAAGCCGTTGAGGGAGCAGAAGACGGCGGCCGAGAAGACGATGGGCACGGGAACAGGTCGCCCGCGGGTCAGGAAGGCATAGATAAAACTCCTGAGGAGCAGAGTCACCGTCTTTACACCCGGGGACACCATGCTATGAGACTGATGCCAGTGCACCTCAGTAATACCACGCTAACAGTTCAGGCTAACGCTAGCATCACAGTTTCTGTTCCTGTGCAGGCTTTATCCTTCAGAGGACTCTTCTTAAGGCGACCATGAGGTCTGTATAATAATAAAATATTAATATTGATATTATAACATTGTTGTAATTACACGTCATTCCCAACCCTGTGTGTAGTGTATTTTCACCGGGCAGCTAGCTGAGCGAGCAGGACCAACGTCTACCATGAGCATCCGGAGCAGAAGAACCAGCCAAGCCGCCACAAACATCATCACCAATGAGCCGCCCGTCTCTTCTCTGCTGTTTTTACTTATGAACAGCCGCATTGGTTTAAAGCTTAAGCTTAGTTTGTCTTCCTCACCCCCAGGTTTTAGTTGATGCTGCAGCGTAGGTCCTGCAGAGTTTTTAGATCTCAGCCTCATTTCCTGCAGCTAAATTGTCCTTTGTGGAGGTGCAAGTTGCATCAGTGGCTGCTGGACAGTGTTGACCGGCTCCTCTGAAGGATGCAGCCTTGAATTGCTACGCAGCTCATAAACCCACAGGTTCCTGGGCTACCAGGTGTTGACCTCTGACCTGTGGAAGTAGTGCAACATGAAGGTGCAGAGCAGCAGCGTCCTCCCGGGGCCGCGGCCCCCCAGCGGCAGCAGCAGCAGCGGCAGCAGGAAGGACGGCGCCTCCTGCAGGAACCAGGCCCAGCGGGCCGCCAGGCAGCGCCGCCCTGCAGGCGGGGGGGCGTAGCGGCCGTACTGCACCCGCACCTGCCGCTGGTGCAGCAGAAAGGCCACGCCCCCCACGACCAGAGCCCAGCTCAGACTAGAGACCACAGCCTCACAGCACTCCATCTGTCCCTGGTGGAGAGACTGAGAGAGACGGTGGGACTCAGGGGGACAGAGCCTCAGAGACAGAGGGAGAGACTCGGGGAGGAAGAGTCTGAGAGAGAGACTGCCAGAGAGAGAGAGTCAGAGAGAGAGAGTCAGGGAGACAGAGAGTCAGAGAGAAAGAGAGACTCAGGGAGAGAGAGTCAGAGAGAGAGAGAGAGAAAGAGAGACTCAGGGAGAGAGAGTCAGAGAGAGAGAGAGAGAAAGAGAGACTCAGGGAGAGAGAGTCAGAGAGAGAGAGAGAGAAAGAGAGACTCAGGGAGAGAGAGTCAGAGAGAGAGAGAGAAAGAGAGACTCAGGGAGAGAGAAACAGGTCATCATTGTAAATCAGAAGTTGTCCCAAAAAGACTTACCAAATTAAATAAAGGTAAAAGAGAGAGAGAGTCTGCGTCTTCCAGTCAGTCTGAGTGGAACTCAAACAGAGGAGTTTGAGGCTGCCCCTCCAGCAGGGGGCGGAGCCTGTTTGCTGCCCCCCCCCCACCCGGGAGATGGAGGCAGATGGGCCTGACTCAACTTGTCTACCCGTGACTAAAGCAGCTCAGAAAATACAACCCCCCCTCCCCTGCACCCTCCCACCCCCGACTGCCATGCATAGAGTGAGGACGAGGAGACAAGAACTGCTCTGTGACGCTCCAACAATCTACTGTTCCCCCTGTGTCCTTCACCCAGAGAGAGAGAGAGAGAGAGAGAGAGAGAGAGAGGGAGAGAGAGAGAGAGAGAGAGGGAGAGAGAGAGAGAGAGAGGGAGAGAGGGAGAGAGAGAGAGGCAAGGAGGGAGGGAGGAAGAGACAAAGAGAGACATTCTTGAGTTGTGCCTCAAGCTGTTTGTGTCTATACCTGCTGCTCACTCTGCAACAGGGTCCAGTTCAGAGTCCAGGTGTGTCTGCTGCGGTGTTGGGACACAGGTCTGGGCCAGGGGACTGACACGGAGGGAGGAGACAGACTGGCAGCAGAGACACGACTCTGCATTCAGATTGGTGACGTGCTGCAGTTGAGCCTGCTCCTTCTGACTGAACCGTGATCAGGATGTGGTTGGATCCAGTCTGGAGGCTCTGAGAACAAACACACAGGATCAGCTGACTGTAGACCTCTCACTGACTGTTTACACATCATTTTCAAGTAAAACACTCTCTCAGGCCTTGAAGATCTTGAAAGGATATATCAGCTGCGTTTCCACTACAGGAGTTCCTGGTAAATACCAAGAACAGGAACTTTACCAGAGCTGTTCCTCTCCCTGACCCTCTCCATGGTAGGGTGATTCCAGCTGTAGATATATAGATATAGATATAGATATAGACATAGATATAGATATAGATAAAGGCGGAGATAGAGACACAGACAGAGATATAGTTTGGCTGGACTGCTTCCACCCGAGCATCCAGCAGACATTCACCCAGTCCTGATGCCCTGGACCACTGCAGAGGACCCCCCGTCAGAGCGTCTGCAGGGTCATGGGACCGAGGGGCCACCGCCAGGGGCCACTGCCAGGGGCCACCGCCAGGGGCCACTGCCAGGGGCCACTGCCAGCGACCACCGCCAGGGGCCACTGCCAGGGGCCACTGCCAGGGGCCACCGCCAGGGGCCACTGCCAGGGGCCACCAGCCCCGCCCGTGTCTCAGGTCGCTCTTTCCCCTCGACAGTCCCACCAACGTCCGCCAACCCTCCTGTCTTCTCTCCATCCCAAGGTCCGGCCACGAGCAGGACTGCTCCCCATCCTCAGGGGGTTTCACTAGTGGGGGCTGGGGCCGCTCTAGGTCTGGCACTTTCAAGAGTGCCCCCTTCTGGAGGTTCAGCAGGTGTTCCAGGTTGAAGGCCCTCTAACTCCTGCAACAATCTGCTGGAGCCCATAACCGCACGGGGACAGCAGGTGCTGGGGCGACATGGAGACCTGGGCGTGGGTCCAGGGTGGCACTGAGCTGGGGACAGTGGACAGGAGGCCACCAAGAGGGAGTTGAGAGGAGCCGCCAGTCCAGGGAGGAGGAGGACCGGCTGGAGGCCATCAATGGGGGATGCACCTAACCTGCCAAGCCTACCTAACCTAACACCTACCTAACCTAACACCTTATTATTTATTATTAATTTTATTAATCAATAAAATTAAATAAAAACAAAATAATAATAAAATAGAATTAAATTAAACAAAACCAAAATGTGACTCAGAATCAGAGCAATCATACCATAACGAAAGCAAATATTCTGTGTATATCATAGTTTTGCAGAGAGAGAACAGGCTAACAAACAAACTGATCTGCCTGTCTCACTGTTATTAATCATGAGGTCTGACATTATTGTGCATGTTGTACAAATAGCTTTGATGTACTTTATGTGCTTTTTATGTACTTTTGATGTACTTTGTATTCGTTGAGCTACTTTTGTCATTTTTTGTAGCCTAGGTTGCTACATTTCTCTCTTGAGCTGCTCCAGTGTAGCGACATGTCATTTATTGTAGAAAAACTCACTAGATAGTCAAGAAGCTCGCCCAACACAGTGAGGGCTCTGGTGCTCTGGCGCCCCCTGCTGGGCAGACTACTGCTCACATAGCACTTGTGTTGTGTGTTCAGTCAGTTTGGTCGAGAGTCAAACCTGTGACCCTGAGGCTCCAACTCGAGGTTACATCACATACACATATATCAATTATCGACAGCTTCAAGGTCTGGAAGACTCTTATTGTGAAGGCGTCGCGTCGGCGCCCCCTGGCGGTGGTCCTGCGGCAGCGGCGGAGCGGCGGAGCATCGGAGCGGCCTCCTCGGACTGTTGTCGTGTTCTTCTGCGTCCTTCCGCCACAGCAGGAGCAGCAGGAGCAGCAGGAGCAGCAGGAGCAGCAGGAGCAGCAGCGTCAGGAGCGGAGCTACAGGAGCAGCAGGAGCAGCAGGAGCAGCAGGAGCAGCAGCCCCCTCTCTCCTTCATCGCCTCCATTTTAGCTGTGACGCCCGGCGCCGCAGCGGCTCAGTGTGCGGGTGTGTGTGCGGACTGCGCCCCCCCCCCCCCCCCGCCCCCGGCCCCCCGCACCACGCCATCACCCCCACCCCCCCGCTGCGGTGAAGCCCGGCTCTGATGGCGGCGCTGGACGCGGCGCAGCGGGATCAGTAGTTTGTCGCAGGTTGAAGCAGCGGCAGCAGGAGCAGCAGGAGCGGCAGGAGCGGCAGGAGCAGCAGGAGCGGCAGGAGCAGGAGCGGCAGGTTCGAGCTTTATTCTAATGGGTTTATTCATGATGCCGCGGGATCAGCGGCCGCGGCTTTGTGTGATCTGCTCAGCGGCTGCTCAGACCAGGACAGGCCCGGCGGGTGGGGGGGGGGGGGGGGGGGGCAGCAGGCCCTGTAGGGGGAGGCAGGCCTGGCCCCCCCTACAGGGCCTGCTGCCCCCCCCCCCCCCACCAACACCGCCCGGTCAGGAAGGGACGGGACAGGCCGCAGCCCCGTCCATCATCCATCATAACATCCTTCATCCGCCTCGCCGTCCATCCTCCCCAGCCTGTGTGCGTGTGTGCGCGCGTGTGTGTGTACGTATGTATGTATGTGTGTGTGTGTGTTTTATATAATAATAGAGGACACACAGCTAGCCTTGAACCGGTGTCACTGTGTGTCCTCCTGCTGCAGACTCACACCTGACACCCCCCAGGTGTGAGGCAGATGAGAGGCAGGGAGAGGCAGGTGAGAGGCAGGTGAGAGGCAGGGAGAGGCAGGTGAGAGGCAGATGAGAGGCAGGTGAGAGGCAGGTGTGAGGCAGGTGTGAGGCAGGTGTGAGGCAGATGAGAGGCAGGTGAGAGGCAGGTGAGAGGCAGGTGAGAGGCAGGTGAGAGGCAGGTTAGAAGCAGGTGTGAGGCAGGTGTGAGGCAGGTGAGAGGCAGGTGAGAGGCAGGTGAGAGGCAGATGAGAGGCAGGTGTGAGGCAGGTGAGAGGCAGGTGAGAGGCAGGTGAGAGGCAGGTGTGAGGCAGGTGAGAGGCAGGTGTGAGGCAGGTGAGAGGCAGGTGAGAGGCAGATGAGAGGCAGGTGTGAGGCAGATGAGAGGCAGGTGAGAGGCAGGTTAGAGGCAGGTGAGAGGCAGGTGTGAGGCAGGTGTGAGGCAGGTGAGAGGCAGGTGTGAGGCAGATGAGAGGCAGATGAGAGGCAGATGAGAGGCAGGTGTGAGGCAGATGAGAGGCAGGTGAGAGGCAGGTGAGAGGCAGGTGAGAGGCAGGTGTGAGGCAGGTGTGAGGCAGGTGAGAGGCAGGTGAGAGGCAGGTGTGAGGCAGATGAGAGGCAGATGAGAGGCAGATGAGAGGCAGATGAGAGGCAGGTGTGAGGCAGGTGAGAGGCAGGTGAGAGGCAGGTGAGAGGCAGGTGAGAGGCAGGTGTGAGGTGTGATGCAGGTGAGGGGCAGGATAGAGGCAGGTTAGAGGCATGTGAGACTGGGGTTGAGGGTAGATAGATAACCTGGTCTGGGAGCAGATTCAGACTAACTGCCCTGTGATTGATTACTCTGATGGCCTTGCTGATTGGTGGGTTGATTGATGGATTGGTGACTGATCAGTGATTGGAGGGTCAGACCACGGTAGTCTTTCACCGATCGATGGCTGCCCGATCAGTTTGGGTTACGTCCTGATCAGGTGGAACATCAGACAGCAGAACAGTCTTTATTTACTCTGTGAGTGTGTGTGTGTGTGTGTGTGTGTGTGTGTGTGTGTCCAGGATCTCTAAGCCTTACAGATGTGTCTAGATGTTTCTCCATGGTGCTAAAGTCCAGCTGCTGCTGCTGCAGGTGTCTCCATTAACTCCAGGTAGAGAGTGGTCCTGCTCCATCCCATAATAACCCTGGTACCATGTGTGGTACCATGTGGTCCAGCTCCATCCCATAATAACCCTGGTACCATGTGGTCCTGCTCCATCCCATAGTAACTCTGGTACCATGTGGTCCTGCTCCATCCCATAATAACCCTGGTACCATGTGTTCCTGCTCCATCCCATAATAACTCTGGTACCATGTGGTCCTGCTCCATCCCATAATAACCCTGGTACCATGTGTTCCTGCTCCATCCCATAATAACTCTGGTACCATGTGGTTCTGCTCCATCCCATAATAACCCTGGTACCATGTGGTCCTGCTCCATCCCATAATAACCCTGGTACCATGTGGTCCTGGTCCTTCACTCTGAGGAAGATGGACGTCCAGAACATAGTTTTCTTAGATCTTTGAATCAGATGTAGAAACAGTTGAGTCTCCTCCTCTTTCCATCTGGTCTGAAGGGAACTGGTCATGTGACCCCTACGTGTTCAGGTTCTCACATTTCTGGAGGTATTTCTGATGTTGAACATCCTGAGCTGCTCCTCCAGACGTGTCCATCTAGAAGTTGATCTCAAAGTGTGATGGAAACACTTTGTTCACATCTCCAGGTCACGAGACCTGACGTAGGGGTCACATGACCAGTTCCCTTCCCAGATTTGTGCTGGAGGCTAACCAGCACAGAGTTAGCACTGACTGCTAACTAGCTGGAGGCTAACCAGCACAGAGTTAGCAATGACTGCTAACTAACTGGAGGCTAACCAGCACAGTGTTAGCACTGACTGCTAACTAGCTGGAGGCTGACCAGCACAGAGTTAGGACTGACTGCTAACTAACTGGAGGCTAACCAGCACAGAGTTAGCACTGACTGCTAACTAACTGGAGGCTAACCAGCACAGAGTTAGCACTGACTGCTAACTAACTGGAGGCTAACCAGCACAGAGTTAGCACTGACTGCTAACTAGCTGGAGGCTAACCAGCACAGAGTTAGCACTGACTGCTAACTAGCTGGAGGCTAACCAGCACAGAGTTAGCACTGACTGCTAACTAACTGGAGGCTAACCAGCACAGAGTTAGCACTGACTGCTAGCTAACTGGAGGCTAACCAGCACAGAGTTAGCAATGACTGCTAACTAGCTGGAGGCTAACCAGCACAGAGTTAGCAATGACTGCTAACTAACTGGAGGCTAACCAGCACAGAGTTAGCACTGACTGCTAACTGGAGGCTAACCAGCACAGAGTTAGCACTGACTGCTAACTAACTGGAGGCTAACTAGCAGATAGGAAACATTTAATGCTGCTTCTACAACATATGAGGGGCAGGCTTGTGCAAAATTCCCAAATTAGGAATTTCAATTCAGTTCATTTGAAGAACTGGAATTCAAATGAAATTTGGTCTGCCCCCACAGGATGTTGAACTGAATGACAGGAAGTGGAATTACAATTCAGAGAAATTCCTTATAAACAACTAACAAGAAGAATTTGTCACATATGACAATTATTTAAGAAAAATACATTTAAAAATAATTTAGATGATGGTAATAAGTATTTTTCTACCATTTTCTGTAATTTGAAAGCTAGAATACATAAAATTAAACCGATGAAAAACATTTGCTGTAATGAAGTTCATAGTGATAATTATTTGTATGGAATGTAAAGCAGTCTGCATGGAATATACTGGAAAGCATGATTCTGGAATGCACCATTATCAGTTGGAATTTCATGGAATTACACTTGTACTTCCTTCAATTCCTATTTTAATTGCAATTCTGCTTCCTGTTTGCAACCTCAATTCCAAATCAATTCAAATTCTTGGAATTGAATTGAAATTTGGGAAACATTTGCATTTGCATCAATGCATATATTGCTGCAGCCTGGTGAAGGTGCTGGTCGGAGCATGCTTGCTCTGGTCCAGGGTTCCTCCGGAGGCTACGCCCACTCCGCCGCTCCGGGCGTCCTGCTCCAGTCATCACTGACAGTGGGACAGGTTGCTGTGTTGCTGCTGGTTCAAGTTTGATTGCCAGTCTCTAGTGAAAACTCTCTGGCCAATCAGAGGCCAGGAGTATGGTGACCTCACACATAAGTAGCACTCAATAAGTAGCACTAATCAGAAGCTCAGAGCAGGTAAAAAATACAACCACTGCCACATCAGCTACCACTGCAGAGTCATCAACAGACTGTGACTGGGGGTGAAACAGAGTCACCATTCTCAGTGAGGGTTCTGGAAGACGTTTTTATTCCTGGATCCTAGCTGCAGGGTTCTGTATCCTAGCTGTAGAGTTCTGGATCCTAGATGTGGGGTTCTGGACCCAAGCTGCGGGGGTCTGGATCCCAGCTGCAGGGTTCTGGATCCTAGTTATGGGGTTCTGGATCCTAGCTGAAGGGTTCTAGATCCTAGCTGTAGGGTTCTGGATCCTAGCTGAAGGGTTCTGGATCCTAGCTGTAGGGTTCTGGATCCTAGCTGCAGGGTTCTGGATCTTCGGTGCAGGGTTCTGGATCCTTGCTACAGGGTTCTGGATCCTAGTTGTGGGGTTCTGGATCCTAGCTGCGGGGTTCTAGATCCTAGCTGAAGGGTTCTAGATCCTAGCTGAAGGGTTCTGGATCCTAGCTGCAGGGTTCTGGATCCTAGCTGTAGGGTTCTGGATCCTAGCTGTAGGGTCCTGGATCCTAGCTGCAGGGTTCTGGATCTTCGGTGCAGGGTTCTGGATCCTAGCTGCAGGGTTCTGGATCCTAGCTGCGGGGTTCTGGATCCTAGCTGCAGGGTTCTGGATCCTAGTTGTGGGGTTCTGGATCCTAGCTGAAGAGTTCTGGATCCTAGTTGTGGGGTTCTTGATCCTAGCTGCGGGGTTCTGGATCCTAGCTGTGGGGTTCTGGATCCTAGCTGCAGGGTTCTGGATCCCAGCTGCAGGGTTCTGGATCCTAGTTGTGGGGTTCTGGATCCTAGCTGCGGGGTTCTAGATCCTAGCTGAAGGGTTCTAGATCCTAGCTGAAGGGTTCTGGATCCTAGCTGAAGGGTTCTGGATCCTAGCTGCAGGGTTCTGGATCCTAGCTGTAGGGTTCTGGATCCTAGCTGCGGGGTTCTGGATCTTCGGTGCAGGGTTCTGGATCCTAGCTGCAGGGTTCTGGATCCTAGCTGCGGGGTTCTGGATCCTAGCTGCAGGGTTCTGGATCCTAGCTGCAGGGTTCTGGATCCTAGCTAGGATCACAATGAGAGTTGTGTTACAGTAGGAGATGTAGGAGTCTGCAGGAGATGAGGGCATGGGGCGGAGTGTTTCACCGTGACAAAGCCATAAACATTGGTTGCTCGATGTCCTGAGTCCACAAACGTTCCTAGAAACAATCTGCACATACACATCAAACTGTTGTAATTCATCAGGCCTGTGTGGGCGTGGTCTGTGTGGGCGTGGCCTCTGGGTTAATTGATTGCTTTAATCTATCATAGATTGATCATTAATTCACAGATCAATCAAGTCTTTCTAAATCCCTACACTGAACAGGGGCCTTTTAAGTAGCCAGCATGCTAGCATGCTATTGTGCAAACATGCTAAGATGCTAAGCTAAAGCGAGGCCTGTGGGGCAGAACACACGGGGCCGACTCAGTCGAAAAACTAGTTGAGACGCATGGAGCCGACTGATAAACACCTGTTACCGTGGTGATAGGGGTGTGTGTGTGTGTGTGTGTGTGTGTGTGTGTGTGTGTGTGTGTGAGAGAGAGATGCAGACAGCTGTTATCTGCAGGCTGCAGACATGGGCTGATGTTTCCTCGCAGGCTTGTTTTCAGCTCGGAGAAACACTCAGGAGAAGCAGCTCCAGGTAGACAGAGAGCGTGTGAGTGTGTGTGTGTGTGTGTGAGAGTGTGTGTGTGTGAGAGAGTGGGTGTGTGTGTATATGTGTGCCGCTGCGGCCTCGGATGAGTCATGCTGCTGCTGCGCCATGACAACGGGTGAACTGAAGTAGTGGAATATTCCAGATCACAACATCACTGCACGTTCCAGCCGGCTGGGTGCTGCCAGCGCCCCCCAGTGGCCACTCTCAGTCTCACTGGAGCTCATGATGTCTCTTCTGGAATCCTCCTAATATGCCGTGATATCTCTGATAGCCTGATGTCACGGCACATTAAGTCCTCTTCACATCTGGCTCCTCATCGTGAGCTTCATGATCTCGAAACACGGCAGGTAGAGGGAGCGTGGCAACGTTTGGACGCACACACACACACACACACACACACACACACACGCACGCACACACATAGTGGAGAACTTTATCAGTGATGTAGAAGTTCTGTGGTGCAGGAACAGTCAATGTTTTCCTTGAGGAGAACTTCAGAAATGCTATCCTGGGAGTTAGAGCTGCAGTTACAAGCATGGCACAGTCTGGGCGTGTTCCAGCTGTTTTCCAGGTCTGTTCCAGGTCTGTTCCAGGTCTGTTCCAGGCCTGTTCCAGGCATGTTGCTCATGCTAAGATGGAGGCTGGCTGTGCCCTGGTGTCGCCTCTTTGTTCTCCCTGGGCTGCGTCGCTGATGTAACGCTGACATCACCAGCGGCTGCAGCCGGCCAGGCGTGAAAACTGGGTCAGGCTGCAGCCGGGGTTACCGTGGCAACGGGATCAGTAGGTCACTGCGAGCCGCGGCTGCTCAGGATGCATACTGGGAAACGTAGTCCGCTGCTTGTAGCTCTGTGGGCTGATAGGCTAACCAGGGCTGAACTCCACTGCGTTAACCTGTGCTGGGTTAAGTTCCTAATCCCACTCGTCTGCCCACACCTGACGCACACTGTCAGTGTCCTGGGTCCCTCCAGACCCGGAGCTGACCTCGGTCAGAGCCAGACTGTGTATGATGATGCGGTCTTTCAGTCGGAAAGGTGAAGCCAACAGCAAGTGACTTAACTTGCAGTACCACTGAGACCCTCTAGAGTGAGCTCAAAAAAACCTCATCTTCAATGATGAAATACTCATTCAACACATTTTCTTCACAACTCGTAATGGTTTCCACAGCCAAGATATCTCATGCCACTGTGATCTGGAGGTCAGTCTGAAGATAACTCCATCATTAATTACATCTTAGAGTTGAAAGAAATAATTAATAACAGCCATGTCTCTTTGATAGACACGTCTGACCGAGAATGTTTGACAGGTGTCTCTCACAGAGCGTTCCTTACATTAATGGGCCTAAGAGACTATGTTTGTTAAGCTAGTTAGCTCGTTAGCTGGTTGGTAAGGCCAGGCTATTCTCTGATAATCAGGAAGGAACGTATGGATCAGTGGGTGTGTTCAAAAGTTAGCCCCGCCCCTCACTCCTCTCCAGCCCGCCCTCTCATCCAAATATGGTTTCTACTGACTCAAAAGATTCAAGAGGCTTGGTCTGAACAGTGTGTTACATCATCCTCCTTGGCTCCGCCTCCAGTCAACCGCTGCTCCACTGAAGGCTATTGTTAATATCTGCTCTCTTTGTTCTGCCTGCCTCCAGCTCCACAGTGCCACCTACAGGCTCAGATGAAGCCACAGACAGCATCATGACTTATTTTATTTTTGGCAAACTTAAACTTTAAAATTTTCTTTTGACTTCACACCCATTACTGTGTCTGCATATCACCTGAACTGTTAGAGAGTGTTTTGATAAGACCTCATGGATGCATGCAGTCAGAGCAGTTCAGATGCTACAAACCTTTTAATTTGGGTGTAGCATTCTAGGCCTCTAGGATAATTTACATAAGTCATGTGAAGTCACATAGAGAGAGGGAGGCAGAGAGGGAGAGACCTTTAATCCCAAAAGCAGATGTGTGTCCATGGTGAAGTGAACAAGTAGTAAACAGTCTTCTGTAGGTCTCCACCTGTTAACAGGAAGTAAACAGGAAGTGGACAGGAAACCTGCTGAAAGTAACATCCTGGACCAGATCTTGAGCTGGCTGTGATCCAGATGTTTTCCCCTCAGGTTCCAGGATGTGGCAGTGAGACCTCTGGAGTGTCCAGCGTTACCATGGCGATGTGCAGCGGGCAGGACAACTGCTCGGCCCACAGCGAGTCCAAGGACTACTGCTACTCCGCCCGCATCCGCAGCACCGTGCTGCAGGGCCTGCCCTTCGGAGGCGTCCCCACTGTGCTGGCCCTGGACTTCATGTGCTTCCTGGTCAGTCTCAAACACACACACACATGCCATTGGGGACAGGTGCATTGTGGGAAGTGCAGTTTATTCTGATCAGTGACCTAACAGGGCCTGAGCACTGGCTGGACAATAGATTTTCCTCTTGCGTCTGACAGGAAATGCTCTTCTCTCCTCTCCAGGTTCTGCTCTTCGTCTTCTCCATCCTGAGGAAAGTCGCCTGGGACTACGGCCGGCTGGCGCTGGTCACTGACGCAGACAGGTAAACACTCCTACAGGTCCATCTACAGGTCCTCCTACAGGTCTTCCTACAGGTCCTACAGATCCATCTACAGGTCCATCCACAGGTCCTTCTACAGATTCATCTACTGTATTGGTCCATCTATAGGTCCTCATATAAGTCCTCCTACAGGTCCATCTACAGGTCCTCCCTACAGGTCCATCTATAGGTCCATCTATAAGTCCTACATGTCCATCTGCAGGTCCATCTATAAGCCCTCCTACAAGTCTATCTACAGGTCCTCCTACACGACTTCTGATAAGTCCTCCTACAGTGCCCCGTTACAGGTCCACCTACTTGTCCATCTACAGGTCCTTCTACAAGTCTATCTACGGGTCTTCTGGATCCTTTGGTTCCTTTGCATTGTCCTCTGGCATGGAGAGGCATGGACTCCTCCATTTGTCCTCCTCCTCTCCTCAGGATGTTTTGTCTCACTTAACCTCTCTTTCTCTGTCTCTCTCTCTGTCCATCCTGAAGACTGAAGAAGAGTTTCAGTGACTTGGAGGAGCGTGACTAGTATGTGGCTGTGTGCTGCTCTTTGAGTGTCCTCCTCCTGCTCCTCTTCCTCCTTGTCTTCCTCCCTCCATTAACAGGGTGCTGCTCTGGTTGCTGCTCTAACTCCTCCTCTGGGTTGCAGTTGTGAAGGTTTTGTGTGTGTGTGTGTGTGTGTGTGTGTGTGTGTGTGTGTGTGTGTTTTAACTTGTGAGTGGTTGGTAACTAGGTAGGTTCTTTATTAATCCCTCTGGGAGTTCCTTCAGGGAAATTGACATCCCTGTCACACTGTTTATTAACACAAACATAGTACCCAACACCGTTCAAAATGTAGAAATAAAAATGGAAAAAAGGACACAAACAGATAAAGCTGTAACACAAATAGATGCTGGGAATTATTTACATAAGTAAATAAGTATATAAATGAATATAGTAAAGATAGAAGTCCTGGATTAAGTAATGCAGCATAAAACTAATACATAGTTGTGTAATATAATAACAGTAGTAATGATAATGATGATAATATATATATACAGAATAAATATACAATGCATGTTTATTAACATATACAAAAATGTTATGCCATACAATATGTATGTATAATAACAGCAATAATAATAATAATAAAAACAACAAATGATTACTAAAATGGTAATATACGTTCTGTCATATGCATTATACTGGTAATACTTTGCATGATGGTGGTATTTATTGCACAAGAGTCCAGCGCTTTGTTATTGGTAATGCATGCTAACAGATGTGATGCTTGCAGATGAGATGCTAATAGACGTGATGCTAGCATATGATACTAATGTATCAGATGCTAACATATGACATGCAAACAGATGAGATGTTAAAAGAAGAGATGCGAACAGATGTGATGCGAACATATGAGATGGTAACAGATGAAATGCTAAGAGATGTGATGCTAGCAAATGAGATGCTAACAGATGTAATGCGAACATAAGAGTTGGTAACATATGAAATGCTAAGAGATGTGATGCTAGCAGATGAGACGCTTACAGATGCTAACACATTTCTCCTCCTAGCCGCCGGCGGGACAGAGATAACTATGAGCCGGTGAAAAGGTAACTCTGTGACGTGCTAGCTGCTAGCAGTCCTGTTAGCCAAGATGTTTGTGGCAGTTGACGTGGTTCTACCTCCTGTTTAGCTTGGATGTTAGAGGAAGTCTGGTGTCCCCAGGTCCGATGTCAGAGGTGAGAGTGGCCACATGCTAACAGCTAAAGGCTAACAGCTTCCTGTGTGTTGCAGCGTTGCCTCTGCGATGCACTCAGAGACACCGGACCGCTACGAACGGCTAACGTCAGTGTCCAGTTCAGTGGACTTCGATCAGCGAGACAATGTAAGACTGGTTTCTGATCCAGACATTGTGATTGATCATGACTGTGATTGATTGATCGTTTGTATGACTGACTGACTGACTGACTGTGTTTGTCTCCTCAGGGCTTCTGCTCATGGTTGACGGCCATCTTCAGAATAAAGTGAGTATCAGTGAGCTTCAAACAGATCCATCCATTCAATGTGATGACGGTTCAGTCAAGCTCATGTGACTGCGTGACTTCTCCCCCCCCCCCCCCCCCCCCCCCCCCCCACCACCACCACCACCACCACCCCCACCACCACCTCCAACAGGGATGAAGAGATCAGGGAGAAGTGTGGCGAGGACGCCGTCCACTACCTGTCCTTCCAGCGTCACATCATCGGTCTGCTGGTCGTCGTTGGCGTTCTCTCTGTCGGCATCGTCCTGCCTGTCAACTTCTCTGGAGACCTGCTGGGTGAGAAACTCCTCCACCCATCACCACCCACCTCATTTAACCACCACCCACTTCTAGCTCCACCCATCACCACCCATCACCAGCCACCTCCACCTGTGCATCCAGGGTGTAATTCTGTCCCTCAACTCAACTTTGATGTATTTGAAGGGTCAGTTCATAACCATGTTATCTCAGGACACTTTACATGAGCAAACAAACAAGAGACACAGAGCTGAGCAGGGATGTTTAATGAAGAGCATCAAAATTCTGATTATTGATAGATATCCATGGAAACCTTTACACATAAAGTCAGAGATAAGAGGAACAAGATGATTTCTCAATGTTCCTGTTTCTGGTTCTAGTCAGAATTATCAGTACTGACACTTTCTTAAGCCGAGGAGCACCCGGACCCCCATCCAAAGAAGGTAACGGTCTGTAGGTCTGTGGTTCTAGAAATCTGTAGGTCTATGGTTCTGTGGTTCAATATTTCTAGGAGTCTGTACGTCTGTGGTCCTATAGGTCGGTGGTTCTAGAAGCTTGTAAGTCAGTGGTTCTGTTTGACTGTGGTTCTATAGTTCAGTGGTTATAGGAGTCTGTGGTTCTGTTTGACTGTGGTTCTATAGTTCAGTGGTTATAGGAGTCTGTGGTTCTGTTTGACTGTGGTTCTGTAGTTCAGTGGTTATGGGAGTCTGTGGTTCTGTTTGACTGTGGTTCTATAGTTCAGTGGTTATAGGAGTCTGTGGTTCTGTTTGACTGTGGTTCTATAGTTCAGTGGTTATAGGAGTCTGTGGTTCTGTTTGACTGTGGTTCTATAGTTCAGTGGTTATAGGAGTCTGTGGTTCTGTTTGACTGTGGTTCTATAGTTCAGTGGTTATAGGAGTCTGTGGTTCTGTTTGACTGTGGTTCTATAGTTCAGTGGTTATAGGAGTCTGTGGTTCTGTAGGGCTGTGGTTCCAGAAGTCTGTAGCTCTGTGGTTCTGATGGACTGTGGTTCTGTAGGTTTGTGGTTCTAGAAGTCAAAGTCTCATTTCTTCTCTCCTCTCCAGAAAATAACGCCTACAGCTTTGGTCGCACCACCATTGCCAACCTGAAGTCTGGGTGAGTCCATTGATAGATAGATAGATAGATAGATAGATAGATAGATAGATAGATAGATAGATAGATAGATAGATAGATAGATAGATAGATAATACTGGCACAAGACAGGACCTTATGGGGACCTGTGTGTGTGTGTGTCCAGAACCAACCTGCTGTGGCTGCATACGACCTTTGCCTTCATGTACCTGCTGCTGACGGTCTACAGCATGAGGAGACACACGTCCAAGATGCACTACAAGGAGGACGACCTGGTAGGCCTACACACACACACACAGTCACACACATACACACACACTCCTTGTTTTGTAATCCTTGTTTTGTGTCTTGCAGGTGAAGCGCACTTTATTCATTAATGGCATCTCTAAATACGCCGAGGAGACTCAGATCAAGCAGCACTTTGAGTAAGTTCAGGTCCGGAGGGGCCTTCTGAGGGAGTCCAGATGTCTGGTGTTCTGACCACACCATAGTCCACTGGACCCTGGGATGGTCAGGACTTCCGACACAAACATTCCATGCATGACTCCTGTTTTCGGAGTGGGCGTGGCAGGAAGTGACATCACGTTATCGCTCTGCAGGCAGGCGTACGAGAACTGCACCGTGCTGGAGGCGCGGATCTGCTACAACGTGGCCAAGCTGATGTCCCTCAACGCTGAGAGGTAGGCAGCCCCAGTGCATGCTGGGTAACACCTCAGCGTGGCCCCCACCACTGACAGTGTGTGTGTGTGTGTGTGGGGGTGTGTGTAGGAAGAAGACGGAGCGCAGTAAGAAGTTCTTCACCGACCTGATGGCGAAGGAACACGTTCCCACCATGATCAACCCCAAACCCTGTGGACACCTGTGCTGCTGTGCCATTACTGGCTGCGAGGAGGTGACACACACACGCACACACACACACTCAGCATGTTAGCCTGTTAGCCTGCTAGCAGCTGCTCACAGCTGCATTATCTGCTGCAGGAGGAGGCCGTCAGCTACTACACCAAGAGGGAGGCAAAGCTGAAGGAGGAGTACAGGAAGGAGAAGGAGAAGGTCCACACCAAACCTCTGGGCATGGCCTTCGTCACCTTCCAGAACGAGGCCATGACCGCCATGTGAGTCTGCCCCTGGCTCCGCCCCCAGCTGGACCTCATCTCACCACCGCTGCTCTCATCGACTCCGCTTTCACCTGAACCCATTTCTGTCTGACCCCACCCACTGCCCTGCCCCCTGCATGTGGCCCCGCCCCCTGCCTCTGGCCACATCCTATATTTGACCCCCCGCCTCTGGCCCCGCCCCCTGCCTCTCTGCAGCATCCTGAAGGACTTCAATGCGTGCCAGGTGCAGGGCTGCCGCTGTCGGCAGGAGCCGCGCTCCTCCCAGTTCAGCGAGGTTCTCCACGTCCACAGCTGGAGCGTCTCCTACGCGCCCGACCCGCAGAACGTGCGCTGGTACGTCCTCACGCCACCCACCCAGGACACACACACACACACACACCTGCAAACCTGGGTGTTCTGTCCCTGCAGGGAACACCTGTCGTTGGGTGGCATCTCTTGGTGGATCCGCTGCTTCATCATCAACTGCATCCTCTTCATCCTGCTCTTCTTCCTCACCACGCCCGCCATCATCATCTCCACCATGGACAAGTTCAACGTAACCAAACCTGTCGAGTATCTCAACGTAAGAGGCTGTTTGACACTGTCTGGTTCCAAGGCCACCTTTGTTCTGCTGCGCTCACTCACTGTGTGTGTGTGTGTGTGTGTGTGTGTGTGTGTGTTGGCTCTGCAGAACCCCATTGTGACCCAATTCTTCCCGACTCTGCTGCTTTGGGCCTTCTCTGCTCTGCTGCCAACCATTGTCTACTACTCTGCCTTCTTTGAGGCTCATTGGACCAGGTGCTGCTTCCTCCTCTATCTATCTATCTATCTATCTATCTATCTATCTATCTATCTATCTATCTATCTATCTATCTATCTATCTATCTATCTATCTATCTATCTATCTATCTATCTATCTATCTATATCTATCTATCTATCTGTCTATCTGTCTATCTATCAGTCTGTCTATCTGTCTATCTGTCTGTCTATCTATCTGTCTATCTGTCTAGCTGTCTATCTGTCTATCTATCTATCTATCTATCTGTCTGTCTGTCTGTCTGTCTGTCTGTCTGTCTGTCTGTCTGTCTGTCTGTCTGTCTGTCTGTCTGTCTATCTATCGTATAGAGAGACTTCTAATCACTGCTACGAGGTTTGTTCCAAGCTGTGAAGTAATGTAGTGTGTGTCTGTGAGACAGTGAATGCAGCACAGTTGGGAATCAGATAAAATGTGTGTGTGTGTGTGTGTGTGTGTGTGTGTGTGTGTGTGTGTGTGTGTAGGTCTGGAGAGAACAGGACCACGATGCATAAGTGTTACACCTTTCTGATCTTCATGGTTCTGCTGCTGCCGTCTCTGGGGCTGAGCAGGTAATCATCAGTCACTGTGTGAGACCTCTGACCTCCATGTGACCTCCATGTGACCTCCATGTGACCTCTGTGTGACCTCTGTGTGACCTCTGCTGCAGTCTGGATGTTTTCTTCCGCTGGCTCTTTGACAAGAAGTTTCTGGCTGATGCCAAAGTCAGATTTGAGTGAGTCACCATGTTATACACACACACTCACACACTCACACACTCACACACTCATACACTCACACACTCACACACTCACACACTCACACGCACACACACTCACACACACTCACATGCTCACACACACACACGCACACACACTCACACACTCACACACTCACACACACACATGCACACACACTCACACACACTCACACGCTCACACACACACACGCACACACACTCACACACTCACACACTCACACACACACATGCACACACACTCACACACTCACACACTCACACACTCACACACACACACACTCACACACACACACACACAGTGTCTGCTGAGCTGTGACTGGCTGCGTGGCGTGTTGCCTTCAGGTGCGTCTTCCTGCCGGATAACGGAGCGTTCTTCGTGAACTACGTCATCGCCTCGGCGTTCATCGGGAACGCCATGGACCTGCTGCGGATCCCGGGTCTGCTCATGTACATGATCCGGCTGTGCCTGGCCCGCTCCGCCGCCGACCGCCGCAACGTCAAGAGGGTGAGGAGGCCGGCCGGAGCTAGGACCACGCCACAGCCACTCCTCGCTAACACAGGGTGTGTGTGTGTGTGTGTGTGTGTGTGTGTGTGGTCCTGCAGCACCAGGCTTACGAGTTCCAGTTTGGAGCGGCGTACGCATGGATGATGAACGTCTTCACGGTGGTGATGGCCTACAGCATCACCTGCCCCATCATTGTACCCTTCGGTCAGTGCCGCACCACACCTGTACCTCACCTGTACCTCACCTGTACCTCACCTGCTCCTCACCTGTATCTCACCTGCTCCTCACCTGTTCCTCACCTGCACCTCACCTGCACCTCACCTGTACCTCCCCTGTACCTCACCTGTACCTCCCCTGTACCTCCCCTGTACCTCACCTGTACCTCACCTGTATCTCACCTTCTCCTCACCTGTTCCTCACCTGCACCTCACCTGCACCTCACCTGTATCTCACCTGTTCCTCACCTGTACCTCACCTGTTCCTCACTTGAATCTCACCTGTACCTCACCTGTATCTCACCTGCTCCTCACCTGTTCCTCACCTGTTCCTCACCTGCACCTCACCTGTATCTCACCTGTACCTCACCTGTTCCTCACCTGTACCTCAACTGTTCCTCACTTGAATCCCACCTGTATCTCACCTGTTCCTCACCTGTACCTCACCTGTTCCTCACTTGAATCTCACCTGTACCTCACCTGTATCTCATCTGTTCCACACCTGTTCCTCACCTGTACCTCACCTGTATCTCATCTGTTCCTCACCTGTTCCTCACCTGTACCTCACCTGTATCTCATCTGTTCCTCACCTGTTCCTCACCTGTACCTCACCTGTACTTTACCTGTGTTTCATCTGTATCTCAACTGTCTCACCTGTGACTCCTCTGTTGCCCTGCAGGTCTGATGTACATGCTGCTGAAACACCTGGTGGACAGGTACAACATGTACTATGCATACCTGCCCTCCAAGCTGGACAAGAAGATCCACTCAGGAGCAGTGACGCAGGTGGTGGCTGCGCCCATCCTCTGCCTCTTCTGGCTGCTCTTCTTCTCCACGGTTCGCACAGGTAAGCAAAAAGCTGTGGCTCATGCACACTGATGTTAGCACTGATGGTAACTCATGATAACTAATACCAATTTGTGTAACTAATCTAATGCAGTAAAAGCTAATGTCAAAACGCTGAATCAACATTAAGTAATGGTAACCATTTAACTGATGTTAACTAACATGAAACACTTTCAGCCACAAAAAATTAAATGAGTAAAATTAAGTAATACAAACTGATGCTTACTAACTACTTACTAAGGCTAACTGATACTAGCTCAGGCTAAGTGATACTAATATTAACTGATGGTATTCAAGGCTAACTAAAGATAACTAACATCAACCAATACGATTCTAACTGAAATTAACTGACCCCAACTGATGCTAACTGTTGTTAACTGATCCTAGCTAATGCTAACTGTTGTTAACCGACGCTCAGCGTTGTTAACTAATGCTAGCTAATGCTAACTGTTGTTAACTGATGCTAACTGTTAACTGATGCTAACTGTTGTTAAACGATGCTCACTGATGTTAACTGATGCTAATTGTCGGTAACTGATTCTAGCTAATGCTAATTGTTATTAACTGATGCTAACTGTTGTTAACTGATGCTAGCTAATGCTAACTGTGGTTAACTGATGCTAGCTAATGCTAAGTGTTGTTAACTGTTGCTAACTGTAGTTAACTGATGCTAGCTAATGCTAACTGTTGTTAACTGATGCTAACTGTTGTTAACTGATGTTAGCTAATGCTAACTGTTGACTCACCCTCAGGTTTTGAGACGCCGACCTCCATGTTCACACTGGTGGTTCTGACCGTCACCATCGTGGTCTGTTTGTCTCACGTCTGTTTCGGACACTTCAAGTACCTTAGCGCTCACAACTACAAGGTACGAGCGAGGCACGCACACTCACACACTCACACACACACACACACACACACACACACACACCACACACACCACACACACACACACACACACACACACACACCACACAGACACCACACACACACACATACTCTGCTCACCTTGTCTCTGTCTCAGATTGACACCAAGGAGACCGATGTGGACACTGTGGAGAATGGACGCCCAGCTCGCACCTCGTCCTCGCCCAGCACCAAGTCACAGGTGAGGGATGGAAGCGACCACTTCCTGTTGGGCCTGTAGCACTTCCTGTTGCACTGCGGTTCTGTGTGTGAATAAATAAATGGTTAAGATAAATACTAGATAAATAATACTGGTGCAAGATAAATAATGACAGAAGTAGTTATAACTAGTGTACTATAACTAGTAATGACAAGTTAGTCACTAGTGATAGTCAATCACCAGTATTAATGTTAGGAACTAGTAATAAGTAGTCAGTAACTACTAATAAGTTAGTAATTAGTAGGAAGGAATAGGTGAGGGGTAAGTCAAATTGAGTAAAAATAAAGGAGTAATAATGAGTGAGTAATGAGTAAGTTTAGTCATATTTATATTAACATGTAAATATTAAAATAACATGTAATGAATATGGTACATTATGTTACATGAAGTTGTTACATTACCTCATTTTGCACTTTTGCTTTTATCCATTTAGTGACTTTAGTGAACAGCATTAGTGCTTTTACAGTTGAGTAGCTGGGGTGAGGTGGATCAGGGACCCAGATCCAGGTCCTGGTGTAGTTATCAAGTGCTGTGTGTGTGTGTGTGTGTGTGTGTGTGTGTGCAGCAGGTGCAGCAGGCCCAGCAGCAGCAGATGTACATCGCTCAGGTTCTCCAGGACCCAAACTCAGACGAGCCGGGCGGCGGCAGCGGCGAGGACGACCGCGGCTCCTCGCAGGACGACGAGATGCTGAACGGAGGCAGCAGCATCAACGAGGCCGACTTCCAGTCCGGGGAGGACAGCCTCATCGCCAACGAGGTGCACCAGTAACGGGGGGCGCGGAGCCGCAGGGAGGGGGAGCGCACACACATACACATGCGTAGACTGGCTCCGCCCCCTTCCATCCGGAGGACTCTCCACGGCAAGTCACTGTACATAACCACCGAGCCAACGTTTCCTTTCTTTCTCCGGGGGGGGGGACGCCATCCTAGTCTCTTGCGGGTGGGGCCTCATCTGCCCCCCCTCGGGCAAACTCCCCCACAGTGCCCCCTGCTGGTTCTGGTCCTGGAGCAGAACCCTGGAGCACTTGCTGCCCATCTCAACAAGCTGGGCCAAGACCTGGACAGAGGGACCAGAACCTGGACAGTAGAGTGTGCTAGTGCAGCATGAGGACCAGAGGAGGCCGGAGGACCGGGAGCAGAGCTCTGAGGTCTACTGCTGTGTCTACTTGGTCCTACCCAGACGAGGCCAGGATGTGGAACTGGTTCCTCTGAACCGGTGTGAACGCTGCCTGGTTCTGACCCCGGGTTCACTCATCCTGCGTGACTGCAGCGGGACGTCAGCCACGTTAGTAAACAGATTTACACATCCTGCGCTGTGTGATCCCTCACTAGATAGCAGTATTAACTTGTCAAAATAAAACAGGCATCTGGTCATTTTCAAAATAAAAGCACCCAATTTACCGCTATATTAGTTGAAACGGCATGAGGAATGAGGAACTTTTAATCAGCGGGGCAGGTAAGCAGCTCTTACAGAAGCCTGGTGTGTGTGTGAGGGTGTGTGTGGACGGGTGGGTGTGTGTGTGTGTGTGTGTGTGTGTTCAGTGACTTTGTCCATATAGCAGCTGAGACTGTGAAGTCCAGCTGTTGCGGTTCCAGCTGTTCTCCTCTCGCTGCTCTGCCTCTGCCAGCGGTCTGATGACGCTTTTGATTCACGCTACCGTTACCTGTCGGTGCAGTCACACAGGATGTGAGGAACAGGAACCAGCAGCTGTGTGTGTGTGTGTGTGTGTGTGTGTGTGTGTGTGTGTGGCAGCAGCAGCAGCCCTCACTGCTCTCTACGTGACTTCACCTGAACTACCTTAATCATGAACACCTGACAAAGGGAACAGGATGTTCCACTGACATCACTTCCTGCCGCTGGTTTGAGCTTGTGGCAATGCAGAGGAGCAGCGCTCTTCACCGTGGCCACGCGGTCACAGGGTCAGGACGACCAAGAAGAAGTGTTCTGTGTGTGTGTGTGTGTGTGTGTGTGTGTGTGTGTGTGTGTGTGTGTGTGTGTGTGTGTGTGTTTTATGTCTTCAATCTCTCAGTTAATGACTCTTTTTTTCCTTTTCGTTGGTACAAAAGGGAGAATGTGTCTGCTGAGCTAAGCTAAGCAGGCTAGGCTAAGCTAAGCTATGTACTAAGCACTCACTCCTGCTGAACCCTGCCTGAGCTTCTAAAACACCAGATGGAGACAAGGTCACTTCCTGTTCTTAAACTGTTTCCTGTGCAGAGCACATTAGCAGCTAGCTTAGCAGTAAGACAAGATATGAGCTTCCCTCCGCCGGGCTGTGTTCACATAGCTTCACTGCAGCATCCATCCATGCAGGCGTGCCCATGCTAAGTGAGGCTAATCTGGTTGCTGATTGGAGGGTTTGAGTGTCACCATTGTGATTGTTGTTTAGTGCCCCCCCACCTCACTGCGGCTCTGGCAGTGCCCCATCAAGAGAGGAGGGGAACTGCATCACATACATCCGTAGACTCAGGAGTTTGTTTCTCTAAAATAATGTTTACATCTGTTTGTGTTGCTCATTCTACTTCCATCTGCTCTGAAGTGTGTGTGTGTGTGTCTGTCTGTCTGTCTGTCTGTCTGTCTCAGTGGACACAGCTGGACTATGAAAGCTGTAGTGCTGCTGTGCCTACATGCTGGAGAACCTGCACCATGTCCAGACGAGGCGTCAATGTGTGCACACCACAACAAAGAGGTCCAGGCCCATGTCTGGACCAGGTGCCAGGTTCCAGATCTGCACAAGGTCCTAGGTCCTTGTCTGAACCAGTTCCCAGGTCTGAACCAGTTTCCAGTTCAACATCTAGAGCAGGTTCCAGAGACCTGGGACCAGGTCCACGTCTGAACCCAAGGCGCTGATCCAGCCCAGTAGCTCCCAACCCGACGGTTCTGGAACAACATTCATCTCTCCAGGAGAGAGAACAAAGAACAGTCCAGAACCAGACCCTGGTCCAATAAGTCCAGGGTTAGGTTTAAGATCTTGAGATGTGGACCTGCAATGAAGCTGTTTTGTCCAATGAATCTGAGTCCTGAGGTTCAGACCTGGGTCTGAGCCACATTTCTGGTCCAGCTCCAGGTTTTAGTCCAGGTCCAGGTTTGGTCAGAGACATCGGGTTAAAGAGGAGCAGGTCATTAAAGTGAGTGTGTGTGTGTTTTTGTAGTGTTTGATACTGAGGAGGAGTCGAGAGCTGTGACTGAGCTGTTCCACGTCTGACTGAAGATTTTTAATAAGCAGCCGCATCCTTTTTTGCTTTTCTTAGTTTTTTAACCTGTTGCTGAAGTTACTGAAGTTGTAAAAAGACGAATGTGAACTTGGAAACAGACGAGTGTGAAGTGAGAACGACAAACATGTAAATGTGTGTAAATAGCCATGGAACTGCACTGGACTCAAGCTGACAGCTCGTCGGTCCATTCTGCTTTAATTTATTGCTGTGACTCTATTTATTTTTACTTTGATGTATGTTCAGTGAAACATTTGTCCTATTTATGTTATCTGATCAATAAACTGGCTTTCACCTGTGCTCCAGTGTGACATCACTCCAACAGCAGCTTGGAGCATCTTAGTGATGTTTGTGGTTCCAGCAGCAGAGATCCAGGAGTTACAAGGTGTCATGGTGGTAGTTGGGCAGTTTATCCACTGGGAGGCAGCACTGAGGTCAGGGTGCCAAGGACTTTCCAAGGAGTTTGTCTCCCAAACAATGTGTATATATACAACAAAATATACATCCTACATGTGTTTGTATGACGTCACCACCACCCATTTGTGATGGACTGTTTGAAACCAGGGCTGTGTCCGAAACCACCCACTAACCCCTAACCCCTGCATAGTGCACTATATGTAGTGCACTACATAACGCCCTCACTTACTGGCAAATGCTGTCGGACATTGGATCGGCATGTATTAAAAGGCCTGGATACCAGACTAAACATGGTGGCCCATTCATTCCTATTGTCAGAGGAATCTGCCACAGATTACTGACACCTGAAAAGTGAGGGACAGCACAGATGAGACAATACGACGATTGTACTTGTACAAGGGCTTCCTGCTCAGACAAGTCTGCACAGAGACGCGCTGAGCAGATCCTTGCTCCTTTATTTATACTAGAGTAATCATACATATTCATTTGTAGGTGTGTTAGTGTCGCATATAATTATGAGTGTGTTAGGCTGTGGGTGTGAATAGATACATATGTGTTCATTGTGATAAGCAGGAATGAGTTGAGATCGGTTTGTGCTGGAACAGCCTGTTCCAGACAGTCACGAGGTCTGCTTCTTCTCATACAAAGACAGAGAAATAGTTTACACAATGAGTTGATTTACAGTTGCATGATTTACACAATGAGTTGAATTACAGTTGCATGATATACAGTGTGAGCAGGCATCAGTGGTGAAGCATCAGATGAGCGTGATAACTATATACATATGACAATTTCTTCTAACACCTATCCATCATGGATGTATTATAAGGCCTGGATACCAGACTAAACAGGGTGGCCCATTCATTCCGATCCATGTTGTCTGTCTCCATGCTGTCCAACCACAGAGCAGGATGGGACAGAGGGCCTCCTCCAGATCACTCTGGCATGAGAAACTTAAGCTGTTGAAACTGTTTTGAGTTGTGAAAAAAATGTGTTGAATGGGTTTTGCAAAGTTTTTGAAAAAAAGTTATACAGTCATACATTACAGTGGCTTAGGTCCTCGTCCATAAGCATTTTCCAAGGGCTCCTACCACTGAGGAGAGCTGGAGAACCTGGTCCAGCTGGTGGGCGGCTGCAGTGCCGCGCGCTGCCTGCGCGGCGCTGCTGCGTCTCTGCCACAGAATGTCCACGAAGAAGAGAAGGCGGAAGCAGCGGACGGCCAGTTAGCAGCGGATGCTAGCTCGAAGCTAAGCGGCTGAACCTGGTCCTCGGGATGTCCTCGGCCTCCAGGCTGGTTCTGGTTCTGTCCCTGGTCCTCAGCCTCGGGACCGTGGCCGCCGTGCACCTGCAGCAGACCCGGGACCGACAGGTACGGAACACATCCCCCCGGACCCGGAGACCTCCCGGAGCCGCAGCCCGGTCTGGAGACTCCAACCTGGCCCAGGAGCAGGACCAGGACTAGCCGGTCCTGTCCATCTGTTGACAGTGTTTAACTGTGTTAGAGAGAATAGACTTAGAACGACAAGGAGGATGAGGAGGAGAAGGATGAAAAAGGTGGAGGAGAAAGGGAGGGAGAGGAGCAGCAGGTGGAGGAGGAAGAAGAAGAGAAAGAACACGACCTGGTCTTTGTTGCTCTCAGCGCTGTCAGTGGTGGTTCAGTGCACATTATCGTTGCTAACGCGTGCGTGTGTGTGTGTGTCCGTGTCCGTGTCCGTGTCCGTGTCCGTGTCCGTGTCCGTGTCCGTGTCCGTGTCCTAGCGTCTCCACGAAGGCGTCCTCAGGGACCTGGAGCGGGTGGAGAGGAAGAAGGAGAACCTGCGGCTGCTCCTGGAGCAGAGGAGTCTCACCCAGCAGCTGGAGGAGCAGCGCCGCCGGGAGGCGGAGCTCCACCCCCCGGAGCCCTGAGGCAGGTGAGGAAGTCCACCTGGGACAGGTGTGGGAGGTGGTCCACCTGGGACAGGTGTGGGGGGGTCCACCTGGGACAGGTGTGGGGGGGGTCCACCTGAGGTGGCCAGGTGCTGTGTGTCTCCCATCTGGACCCCCAGCATCAGCAGGACTCCCTGACTCAGATACTGCGGACCAATTCACCTGTCTCCCCTGTCTCCCCTGTCTGTCCTATGTCTCTCCTGTGTCCCCCCTGTCTCTCCTGTGCAGGTGCGTGATGGACAGCAGCAGCGAGGCGCTGGGGCCGGGGGAGGACGAGGCGACCTGCACGTCGGCCTCTGAGGGGCTGGAGGAGGGGGAGGTGGAGGGGGAGACGCTGCTGATCGTGGAGTCGGAGGACCAGGGGTCTGTGGACCTGTCCCAGGACCAGAGCGGAGACTCCCTGACCAGTGAGCTGGGGGAGGAGGACGCAGCCTGGACACACATGGCCTTCTACTGCGACCGCTGCCACAGGTGGATCCCTGCAGGTGAGCCGGCCAATCACAGGCCCCGGGCTGTGTGTGTGTGTGTGTGTGTGTGTGTGTGTGTGTGTGTGTGTGTTTGGGGGGGGCTGTGATGGTGCCTGTGATGGTGCCTGTGATGGTGCCTGTCCCCCCCCCAGCCCAGCTCAGCGGGGAGCAGCCCAGTTACCTGAAGGGAGACAACTTCTTCAAGTTCACCTGCAGCGACTGCTCCGAGGACGGCAAGGAGACCTTCGAGAGGATGAGGCTCACCTGGCAGCAGGTGACACCTGCCTGTCTGTCTGTCTGACACCTGCCTGTCTGTCTGACACCTGCCTGTCTGTCTGACACCTGCCTGTCTGTCTGACGCCTGTCTGTCTGACACCTGCCTGTCTGTCTGTCTGACACCTGTCTGTCTGTCTGACACCTGCCTGTCTGTCTGACGCCTGCCTGTCTGTCTGACGCCTGTCTGTCTGACACCTGTCTGTCTGTCTGACACCTGCCTGTCTGTCTGACGCCTGTCTGTCTGACACCTGTCTGTGTGTCTGTCTGACACCTGTCTGACACCTGCCTGTCTGTCTGACACCTGTCTGTCTGTCTGTCTGACGCCTGTCTGTCTGTCTGTCTGACACCTGTCTGACACCTGCCTGTCTGTCTGACACCTGCCTGTCTGTCTGACTCCTGCCTGTCTGTCTGACACCTGCCTGCCTGTCTGACGCCTGCCTGTCTGTCTGTCTGACGCCTGCCTGTCTGTCTGTCTGACATCTGTCTGCCTGTCTGTCTGTTTGTCTCTCTGTCTGTCTAACGCCTGTCTGCCTGCCTGTCTGTGTGCTGTGCTGCCCCCTGCTGGCAGGTGGTGATGTTGGCCATGTACAACCTGTCCCTGGAGGGGACGGGCCGTCAGGGCTACTTCAGGTGGAAGGAGGACATCTGTGCTTTCATTGGCCGACACTGGAACTTCCTGCTGGGAACCAGGTGGGTGTGAGACAGGTGAGACAGGTGAGACAGGCGTGAGGTGAGTGTGGTGCAGGTGAGACGGCTGTGTGTGTGTCTTCAGGAAGAAGACGTCCACCTGGTGGAGCACGGTGGCCGGTTGCCTCTCTGTGGGCAGTCCCACCTTCTTCCGGTCGGGGGCGCAGGAGTTCGGGGAGCCGGGTTGGTGGAAGCTGGTCCAGAACCGCCCCCCCACCCTGAGGCCCGAGGCCGACAAGTCCAGCGCCAAGGCCAAAGGTAGGCTCCGCCCCCGAACCCGCCCCTGACCGTCCAGCAGGCGGGGCCTGGTCCCCACCTTGACCCCGCCCCCTCCTGTGCCCCCCCCCCCAGCCTCCAAGCCTGCGGTGGAGCCCATCATCACGGTGGAGGGTCTGAGGAAACGTGGGGCGAGGAACCCGGTGGAGAACGCCATGCAGCTGAAGGAGAAGCGCTCGCGGACGCAGGAAGCTAAAGACATCCGCCGCGCCCAGAAGGAGGCGGGGGGCGGGGACCGCAGCGCCGCCTCCACCCCCGTCAGGCCGGGGGGGGGGGCGGGGGGGCGGAGCTGGCCGCAGGTCAGACCTGGTGCTAGAACGTGGCGAGGTGATCGACTTCTCATCGCTCAGCTCCTCGGACCGCACGCCGCTCACCTCCCCCTCCCCCTCCCCCTCCCCCGACTTCTCGGCCCCCGGCACGCCCGCATCACACTCGGCCACGCCCAGCCTGCTGTCAGAGGCCGACCTCATCCCAGACGCCATGCCGCCACAGGCCCTCTTCCACGGTCAGTGATGGGCGGGGGGGGGACACAGTGGACAGAGAGACGGGGAGAGGGAGAAACGTAAGGAGAGCTGGAGGAAGAGAGAGACAATGAGACAGAGATGGGGAGAGACAGACAATGAGACAGAGATAGGAAGAGAGAGACAATGAGACAGAGATGGGGAGAGAGAGAGAGAGAGGAGGAAGAGAGAGACAATACGACAGACGTAGGGAAAGAGACAATGAGACAGAGATAGGGAGAGAGAGACAATGAGACAGATAGGGAGAGAGAGAGAGAGGAGGAAGAGAGAGACAATGAGACAGACATAGGGAAAGAGAGACAATGAGACAGAGATAGGGAGAGAGAGAGGAGGAAGAGAGAGACAATGAGACAGACATAGGGAAAGAGAGACAATGAGACAGATAGGGAGAGAGAGACAATGAGACAGATAGGGAGAGAGAGAGAGAGGGGGAAGAGAGAGACAATGAGACAGACATAGGGAAAGAGAGACAATGAGACAGAGATAGGGAGAGAGAGAGGAGGAAGAGAGAGACAATGAGACAGACATAGGGAAAGAGAGACAATGAGACAGAGATAGGGAGAGAGAGACAATGAGACAGATAGGAAGAGAGAGAGAGGAGGAAGAGAGAGACAATGAGACAGACATAGGGAAAGAGAGACAATGAGACAGATAGGGAGAGAGAGAGAGAGGAGGAAGAGAGAGACAATGAGACAGACATAGGGAAAGAGACAATGAGACAGAGATAGGGAGAGAGAGAGAGAGGAGGAAGAGAGAGACAATGAGACAGACATAGGGAAAGAGAGACAATGAGACAGAGATAGGGAGAGAGAGAGAGGAGGAAGAGAGAGACAATGAGACAGACATGGGGAAAGAGAGACAATGAGACACAGATAGGGAGAGAGAGAGAGAGGAGGAAGAGAGAGACAATGAGACAGACATAGGGAAAGAGAGACAATGAGACAGACATAGGGAAAGAGAGACAATGAGACAGATAGGGAGAGAGAGAGAGAGGAGGAAGAGAGAGACAATGAGACAGAGATGGGGAGAGAGAGAGAGAGGAGGAAGAGAGAGACAATGAGACAGACATAGGGAAAGAGACAATGAGACAGAGATAGGGAGAGAGAGACAATGGGACAGATAGAGAGAGAGAGAGGAGGAAGAGAGACAATGAGACAGAGATGGAGAGAGAGAGAGGAGGAAGAGAGAGACAATGAGACAGAGATGGGGAGAGAGAGAGAGAGGAGGAAGAGAGACAATGAGACAGACATAGGGAAAGAGAGACAATGAGACAGAGATAGGGAGAGAGACAATGAGACAGATAGGGAGAGAGAGAGAGAGGAGGAAGAGAGAGACAATGAGATAGAGAGGTAGGGACAGAGAGAGAGAGAGGGAGGAAGAGGGGAGAGAGTTGATGTGTGTGTTTCCACAGATGATGAGGAGCTGGAGGGGGAGGGGATGATCGACCCAGGGATGGACTACCTGCCCCCCCCCTCGTCCAACATGGCCGTCCGCCACAAGCTGCGAGGGGGGACGGCGGCGCATATCAAGCGCGAGGAGAGCGAGGACGAGGGCCGGGAGCAGGACGAGCTGGAGGCGGGGGCGGGGCCGGGCCAGGGGGACGGCTGCAGCGCCGCAGGGGGGGGCGAGCGGCGTAAGGCGGCGGGGGCGGCGGCGGCCGGCCTGGCTCCGCCCCCTCCCCCCGGCTGCAGCCTGCTCAGCCTGTACGAGGAGCGGCTGCTGCTGCGGCGGCTGGACGCCTGTCCCCTGGCGCTCGCCGTCACGCCCAGCGCCAAGCGCCTGCACAGGAAGCTGCTGCTGCGCCACGCCAAGAGGCAGCGCCGCCTCCCCCTGCTGGACATCGACCGCGCCGTCTCCGCCGCCCTCTGCCTGGTGGGCGGGGTCTACGCCTCCCAGCAGGGGGCGGGGCCTGGGACGGGGGCGGGGCTGGGGCAGGGCCTCACTAAGTACTGCACCAGCAGCCAGGAGCTACGCATCCTGGACCGCTTCCAGGTAGCTCACCTGTCCTCACCTGTCCTCACCAATCCTCATACCTGTCCTCAACTGTCCTCATGTCTTGTCCTCACCTGTCCACATCTGTCCTCACTTGTTTTCACCTGTCCTCATACCTGTCCTCACTGGTCCTCATGTCTGTCCTTACCTGTCCTCACCTGTCTACTAACTGTTGAATCTGTGTGTGTAGACCCACAGTCCTAACCGGCGGGGTGTCCTGTCCCACTCGATGTCTTTCTGGCACCGTCTGATGGGGGCGGAGGGCGGGCTGGAGCAGAGCATCAAGAGTCCGTACACGTCCCGCGTCCTCAAGCCGTTCATCAGGTAGACGCTCACCTGGAGCAGCAGCCGGCCAATCACAGCCCACCTGCTCCTCAGGGCACACAGCTCATCAAGTGTGTGTGTGTTCTGTAGGCGGGACTATGAGAGCCAGCCGGTGAAGCTCCGCCTCCTGGCGGAGATCCGGGCCTACAGCCACCGGGGCGACCCCTCCTGGACCCCCGCCCCCCCCCGCCCCCATCGACTACTGCTACGTCAGGCCCAACCACATCCCCTCGGTCAACGCCATGTGTCAGGACAGCTTCTGGCCAGGTAGCGCACACACACTCATTCCCACACACACATGCCCAGTGCCCCCCCATCACCTGTGCCCCCCCCCCCCCAGGTGTTGACCTGTCTGAGTGCCTGCAGTACCCTGACTTCAGCGTGGTGGCGCTCTACAAGAAGGTGGTCATCGGCTTCGGCTTCATGGTGCCGGACGTCAAGTACAACGAGGCCTACATCTCCTTCCTGCTGGTGCATCCTGAGTGGAGGAGGGCCGGGGTCGGCACCTTCATGATCTACCACCTCATCCAGGTGAGACTCTGCCTGGCTCCGCCCAAGTACCTGCTTCCACCCTGTGCTACCTGCTTCCACCCTGTGCTACCTGCTTCCACCCTGTGCTACCTGCTTCCACCCTGTGCTACCTGCTTCCACCCTGTGCTACCTTCATTCCAGGATCTATACCTGACGCTATGGAAGTTGCTGGTATATTCATGTAGTGTTACCCAAAGGTTAGTTTGTATCACACCACAGTCGTGAGGCCTATTTTGTGATGTTCCACTGAGGTCAAAGGTTCAAAGGTTTGATGTGTACGTGATGTTGCCATGTCCTGTAGATTCCTGTAGATTCCTGGGGTGTGGGTGTGACTGTGGCCCTGCTCTGTGTTTCAGACCTGTATGGGCAAAGACGTGACGCTGCACGTGTCGGCCAGTAACCCCGCCATGCTGCTCTACCAGAAGTTTGGCTTCAAGGCCGAGGAGTACATCCTGGACTTCTACGACAAGTACTACCCGGTGGACAGCTCCGAGTGCCGCCACGCCTTCTTCCTGCGCCTGCGCCGCTGACGCAGCTGCCCCCCTGCCCCCCCCCCCACGCAGCTGCCCCCCCTGCCCCCCCCCCACGCAGCTGCCCCCCCCTGCCCCCCCCCCCCCACGCAGCTGCCCCCCCCTGCCCCCCCCCCCCCACGCAGCTGCCCCCCCTGCCCCCCCCCCCACGCAGCTGCCCCCCCTGCCCCCCCCCCCACGCAGCTGCCCCCCCTGCCCCCCCCCCCCCCCCAGCAGGACAGAGAAGGAAGCGCAGCGTGAAGAAACGTGGTGGACTCGTGATGTTTGTGACTTTTTTTTGTCAGGCAGCAGCCGCCCCCTGGAGGCAGGGAGGGGAACAGCAGCTTGTCCTTCTAATAAAGTGTTGAATTTCTGAGCTCAGCATGCCTCCACTTCTTGGTTCTGTAGCTGGGTGTGACAGAGCAGGAGGAGGTGGGGGCAGGAGGAGGTGGGGGCAGGAGGAGGTGGGGGCAGGAGGAGATGGGGGCAGGAGGAGATGGGGGCAGGAGGAGATGGGGGCAGGGCCCCAGCACCAACAGGAGCCTGATCCCAATACTTCAGACAAAACCACATCAAGTGCTGTTGCTAACAGCAGGTGGATGAGGGGATGCTGGCCCCCAGAGGGCCCGGGTCCTCCGCCTCCTCCGGAGGGCCCGGGTCCTCCGCCTCCTCCGGAGGGCCCGGGTCCTCCGCCTCCTCCGGAGGGCCCGGGTCCTCCGCCTCCTCTGGAGGAGAGGCTAGATTGTTTTGATGTTTGTTATGATTCCTCTAAGTTTTCATCATTGCTCATCAAGAAGGAGGTGAAACGTTTGCAGTTCTGTCAGATTTATTGAAAGCTCAGTGCTCTGGGCTCCAGACGATCACCTTCACCTCCATCTTCATCTTCATCTTCATCTTCAGCCTCATCGTCTCAGTCTCCTCCTCTCTCTGGCTCCGTGTCCTACGACTTCTCAGGGTCGCTCGGCTGCCGCAGCCGTGACAGCTCCCCGAAGGACGCCGTGGCCGAGCCGCGCTTCGCTGGTTTGGCCTGACACACACACACATGCACGCACATGCATGCACATACACACACATACAGACACACACAGACACATACACAGTCACACACACACACACACACACAGCAAAGGTTAGTGTGTCTACTCAGCAGGAATGTGTCTGAACAGCTCAGAGAAGAGCGACGGTTTCACAGGGAACCTGCAGGACTCTTCAAGCTAACTCCAACCGCTTTAAGACTAGTAGACTAGGAGACTAGTAGACTAGTAGACTAGTAGACTAGGAGACTAGTAGACTAGGAGACTAGTAGACTAGTAGACTAGTAGACTAGTAGACTAGGAGACTAGTAGACTAGGAGACTAGTAGACTCGTCAGACAGTCTACAGTCAGACTGGTTAGTGTCAGACTGGTTACAGTCAGACTGGTTAGTGTCAGACTGGTTACAGTCAGACTGGTTACAGTCAGACTGGTTAGAGTCAGACTGGTTACAGCCAGACTGGTTAGTGTCAGACTGGTTACAGTCAGACTAGTTAGTTTCAGACTGGTTAGTGTCAGACTGGTTACAGTCAGACTGGTTAGTGTCAGACTGGTTACAGTCAGACTAGTTAGTTTCAGACTGGTTAATTTCAGACTGGTTAGTTTCAGACTGGTTAGTGTCAGACTGGTTACAGTCAGACTGGTTAGTTTCAGACTGGTTAGTATCAGACTGGTTAGTTTCAGACTGGTTAGTATCAGACTGGTTAGTTTCAGACTGGTTACAGTCAGACTGGTTAGTGTCAGACTGGTTACAGTCAGACTAGTTAGTTTCAGACTGGTTAGTATCAGACTGGTTAGTTTCAGACTGGTTAGTGTCAGACTGGTTAGTGTCAGACTGTCTGGAAGGAGCTGGAATAACATTTAATACCTCAGAAAATCATTTTTTAAGTTAAATCATCAACTTTTTATGACTTTTTGAAAGGTCATAATTTTCCCCAAATATCAGCGTTTGACCCTTTCAGATCATGCAGACTGGTTTCATGGTGAACAAACTGGTGTTTTCTGTCTATGTTATTGATGTTTATTCTGTGTCTCCTGTGGTCTCACTGACTGCTGGCAACATGTGGTTACAACTACAAAGATGGAGAACAAGAAACGCTTGGGATGATCTTAGTCCACAGTCAGGCTGAAAGGGTTTGTCTGTTCAGGCCTGGAGACATACTGGAAATTAAAATAGTCCATTTAAAAATAAATTATTTACAATCAGTAAGATACAAATGTTGAACAAGACAATAGAAAAGCTCAGTCACATGACTTCCTCATTCGTCCTAGAGAGAACAAAACAAATATTTATTTTTTACTATAAACCAAATAACAGACCAAACAGGGATTTGCTTCAGAAGAGACGGAACATCTGTCAACTTAAAACCAATAAAACATTCAAATGTAACTTCAAATGAAGTTACCACAGATGGCCTCAGATGGCAGCTAGTTAGCTCCACAGCTACTAGACTACTAGAGAAGCTAGGAGCAGCTAACACTGACCTACCTCCGGTCTACTACCTCCTGCTGCCTCCCTTCTACTAAATGACAATGAGCCACGCCTTCATCGAGCACAGACACCTGTTCCTACCTGTGACTCGTGAGGCTTCCAGCCAATCATGTAGAGGATCTCGAAGGTGGTGGGGACGGAGCCGTCGTCACTGCCATACATCTCTGGAACAGAGCAGGACGGATCAGGAGACAGTGTGAACCACGGGACGGTACAGACCAGTGGACAGTATAGACCAGTGGACAGTATGGACCAGTGGCCAGTATGGACCAGGACACAGTACAGACCAGTGGCCAGTATGGACCAGGACACGGTATGGACCAGTGGACAGTATGGACTAGGGGACGGTATGGACCAGGGGACTGTGACTAACAGAACCCTCTCTGGGGCCCCGCCTCGTGGTGGTGGATAGTGAATATGGAGCCATGTTGTCTGGAGCCATGAGCTCCTGGTGGGTCTCCCAGGACGACCTGGTCACAGGGTCCAGACGAGTCCTAGAACACCCCACGAACAACAGAGACCAGAGTAGAAACCCTGCCTGAAGGAAGCTCGGGGCCCACGTCTGGAGCCAGGCCTGGATGGGGGGCCCCGGTATGCCACGGGGCCTGGTCAGGACTCCATCCTTCCCGGCCCTGTGGACCCACCTCCTGCAGGAGGAATCTCTGGGGTCAGATGCTGCCACATGGGATGAGTGACCAGGGAGGACCTGGACGACCTCGTCCAGAGCGGAGGCTGACTCTAGGGACAGAGAGCGTCTCCTCTCTGGAGGAAGGAGCTGGAGCAGGAGCAGGCTGTGGACAGCCAAGATGGAACTCTGCTGACCTTGTGGAGGAGGTCACCAGAGCAGAGACAGAGCTGGAGGATGATGGGGGTCATGGTCAGTGTCCCTGTGGGGTCACGCAGGTAAAACACCTCCAGGGCGCCCCAGGGGTCGAGGCCATACCTCCACAAATGCTAAGGTTCTGGGTGTGGTGGGTTGTGGACCAACTACAGGGGCATTAACCTCCTGAGCCTCCCGGGGAGGTGCTGGAGAAGAGGCTCTGACTGATGGTCCAACCTCAGGTTGAAGAGGAACAGTCTGGTTCTGTCCAGGTCCTGGACCAACGGACCAGCTCTGTCCTCTCTCAGTGTGTGTGTGTGTGTGTGTGTGTGTGTGTGTGTGTGTGTGTGTGTGTGTGTGTGTGTCTGTCACCTCTGTAGATGGCTGCTGCTGCTAGGATGGTGTCTCTGTGCAGCAGCGGACGTCTGTTCCAGGCACAGTTACTCTCAGCCATACCTGCAGGACCAGGAGGGTCAGAGTGTGGCTTTACACACACACACACACACACACACACACACACACACACACACACACACACACACACACACACACACACACACACACACACACACACACACACACACACACACACACACAGAGTCAAATGCTTCACTTTCTACCTTGCAAATCCGTCATGACCTCAAGGATTCCTGGATAATGAACCTGGACGTCATCAATGTCCTGAAAAAACACACACACACACACACACAGACACACACACACACACACACACACACACACACACACACACAGACACACACACACATACACACAGTGTTCATTTCAGTTTCATCCCCCAGTGCATGTAGGGTTTGTATGTGTCTCTGTCAGTGTACCTGTGTGTGTGTGTGTGTGTGTGTGTGTGTGTGTGTGTGTGTGTGTGTGTGTGTGTGTGTGTGTGTGTGTGTGTGTGTGTGTGTGTGTGTGTGTCCCACCACAGTGAGCATGCTGAAGCCAGCCTGGCCCAGCAGGTTCCCCAGGTCTGTGACAGCGGTGTAGGGGGAGACGTGGGGGGAGAAGCCCCCCTCCCTCTCAGTCTCTGCCAGCTGCAGGGAGCAGCGCAGCTCGTACAGCGTCTCCCCCCCGACCATCGCCCCGATGAACACCCCGTCAGGCCTCAGCACCCGCTGGATCTGGGGGGGGGGCAATGTTACACTGTGTCACAGGTGTGCTCTAGGTGTGCTCCAGGTGTGCTCCAGGTGTCCTCCAGGTGTGTTCTAGGTGTGCTCCAGGTGTGTTCTAGGTGTGCTACAGGTGTGCTACAGGTGTGCTACAGGTGTGCTCCAGGTGTGTTCTAGGTGTGCTCCAGGTGTGCTCCAGGTGTGTTCTAGGTGTGTTCCAGGTGTGCTCCAGGTGTGCTCCAGGTGTGTTCTAGGTGTGCTACAGGTGTGCTCCAGGTGTGCTCCAGGTGTGTTCTAGGTGTGCTACAGGTGTGTTCTAGGTGTGCTCCAGGTGTGTTCCAGGTGTCCTCCAGGTGTGTTCTAGGTGTGCTACAGGTGTGCTACAGGTGTCCTCCAGGTGTGTTCTAGGTGTGCTACAGGTGTGCTCCAGGTGTGCTCCAGGTGTGCTCCAGGTGTGTTCTAGGTGTGCTACAGGTGTCCTCCAGGTGTGTTCTAGGTGTGCTACAGGTGTGCTCCAGGTGTGCTCCAGGTGTGTTCTAGGTGTGCTACAGGTGTGCTCCAGGTGTGCTCCAGGTGTGTTCTAGGTGTGTTCCAGGTGTGCTCCAGGTGTGTTCTAGGTGTGCTACAGGTGTGCTCCAGGTGTGCTCCAGGTGTGTTCTAGGTGTGCTACAGGTGTGTTCTAGGTGTGCTCCAGGTGTGTTCCAGGTGTGTTCCAGGTGTGTTCCAGGTGTGCTCCAGGTGTGTTCTAGGTGTGCTCCAGGTGTGTTCTAGGTGTGCTCCAGGTGTGCTCCAGGTGTGCTCCAGGTGTGCTACAGGTGTGCTCCAGGTGTGCTCCAGGTGTGTTCTAGGTGTGCTACAGGTGTGTTCCAGGTGTGCTCCAGGTGTGTTCTAGGTGTGTTCCAGGTGTGCTCCAGGTGTGTTCTAGGTGTGCTACAGGTGTGCTACAGGTGTGCTCCAGGTGTGTTCCAGGTGTGTTCTAGGTGTGCTACAGGTGTGTTCCAGGTGTGCTCCAGGTGTGTTCTAGGTGTGTTCCAGGTGTGTTCTAGGTGTGCTACAGGTGTGCTACAGGTGTGTTACCCTCTCACCTGTTTCAGAGCTCCTGGCAGGTCATTGATCCAGTGCAGACTGAAGGAGGAAACACAGATGATCAATCCTAAGGTGTGGGCGCAACACAAAGACTTCAGTACAGAGCAAAAACCACAGGTAAATCCCTCAGGTTCACCTGTAACTACACCAAGTAGGTAAGTGACGGATAAAATAATAAGGCTACACTTGAGTAGCCAGTTAGTCGATTAAAGAGATGAAGAAAAGGTCAAAGGTCAGCCTCCACTTTGTCTAAGACAGCGGAACGATTCACTAATCCACCTTTGTGGCAGTCCCAGGTGAGTCTGCTCAGCTGTGCAGGACACACTTCCTCTTCTCACCTGAGGCTGCTCAGCACCAGGTCGAAGGTGTTCTCTCTGAAGGGCAGGAACTCCTCATCCGCCAGGACACAACACGTTGGGATCTCACTCGCTCTCCGCTGCCTCTGAAGGTCAGAGCCACAAGATCAATGAAGTCCTGACAGGCATCTTCACCGGTGGCACACGAGACCACATCAAGGAGGTGCAGGCCTCCAACGAACCAGCAGGAACTTTCAGGAACCTGATGAACCAGCAGGAACCTGATGAACCAGCAGGAACCTGATGAACCAGCAGGAACCTTCAGGAACCTGATCAACCAGCAGGAACCTTCAGGAACCTGATCAACCAGCAGGAACCTGATGAACCAGCAGGAACCTTCAGGAACCTGATGAACCAGCAGGAACCTGATGAACCAGCAGGAACCTTCAGGAACCTGATGAACCAGCAGGAACCTGATGAACCAGCAGGAACCTTCAGGAACCTGATGAACCAGCAGGAACCTGATGAACCAGCAGGAACCTTCAGGAACCTGATGAACCAGCAGGAACCTTCAGGAACCTGATCAACCAGCAGGAACCTGATGAACCAGCAGGAACCTTCAGGAACCTGATGAACCAGCAGGAACCTGATGAACCAGCAGGGACCTTCAGGAACCTGATGAACCAGCAGGAACCTGATGAACCAGCAGGAACCTTCAGGAACCTGATGAACCAGCAGGAACCTTCAGGAACCTGATGAACCAGCAGGAACCTGATGAACCAGCAGGAACCTTCAGGAACCTGATGAACCAGCAGGAACCTTCAGGAACCTGAGGATGGTTCAGTGTGTCCACACTCACCAGGGTTCCCTGGGAGATGTCTGTGAGGACCAGGCGCTCCACCACATCCTGCAACAGAGAAGAACAGGTGAGAGGTTGGAGCCACCAGCAGGAGCAGGAGAGGGGCTGCAGAC
>CM055189.1:450000-465000 GCA_029224185.1 Karalla daura
GCGCTGAGTCGAGGATCACTGGAGGAGAACGCTCTCCTCGAAGAACCTTCTCCTTCTTCTCCTTCTTCTCGTTCTTCTCCTTCTCCTTCTTCTCGTTCGTTCATAGTAAAAGTAGAAAACAACTCCAGGTGCAACCACCACGAGGCACCTTTAGCTGCATTTTCATTCATTCACACAAAAACTTTAAAACAAACGCTGTGATAATCCTTGAAAAACTCAATATTGTTCTTGTGTTTTTATATTGATCAATTCATAACACACACACTTTATTCCACCTTTATTACACGTTATTGATTACATGTCCTTTATTACACGTCCCAGGCCATTGATCAGACCATCATAGAGGATGACATTCACTTCTCACTTCACATCAACAGATGTTTTAGCCTGATTCCAGATGTGGGGGCTGGATCGGACACCCCCAGCCCCAAGCAACAGCACGTGGTTCCCAGCTGTTGATCAGCTCTGATTATTCTGTGCACTTTATTGATCAGTCAGTAAAATAATCAGCTCCAATCTTCTTCAGGCCTTTGGCAACGAAATGCAGGAGGCGACGTTTTCGTCATTATTTTCTTATGGAAAGGAGGAGAAACTGATCATTAAAGAAGAGATGAGCCTACATGTGGTTGCCAGGTCAGCATGAAAGGAGGAAACAACAGGATAGTGAAGCTGTGATGGAACCAGTGTCTAGCTCTATGTGACCACAGAGAACAGAGAACTCTCCATCCGACCAATTAACAAGCTAACTGTGGTTAATTAACAAGTTCATCTGTGTCCACAATATTTCAGTTTCTTAGATTGATTAGTTAGTTTCATTGATTTGTCGCGATCTCTTTAATCATCACGTTGAACCTTAAATCAGAGAAGACTCATTGTTGCTCAGTGGCTCCTCCCCCTCTGCCGGGAGCTCCGCCCCCTCAGGGCCCGGGGAACTCGAACACGGCCGCCGCTCCCATCCCGGTGCCGATGCACATGGACACGACGCCAAACGCCCTGCACACAGGGAGCCGGGTTAGACTGGGGGGGGGGGCTGTGGGAGGGAGGGGGCGGGGCCTGGGGAGGGGGCGGGGACTAACCTCTTCCCTCTGCGTCTGAGCTCGTGCAGCAGCGCCACCACCTGGCGGGCGCCGGTACAGCCCAGGGGATGTCCCAGAGCGATGGCTCCACCGTTAGGATTGACCTTCTCAGGGGGAATCCCCAACACCTCCACACAGTACACAGCCTGGCACACACACACACACACACACACACACACACACACACACACACACACACACACACACACACACACACACACACACACACACACTAACTAACATGTCGTCCCAGGGACCTCCGTGGACCCAAACTCTCCTAGACCTCCCCTCCTAGACCTCCCCTCCCTCCTAGACCTCCCCTCCTAGACCCCCCCTCCCTCCTAGACCCCCCCTCCTAGACCTCCCCTCCCTCCTAGACCCCCCCTCCTAGACCTCCCCTCCCTCCTAGACTTCCCCTCCTAGACCCCCCTCCCTCCTAGACCTCCCCTCCTAGACCCCCCTCCCTCCTAGACCTCCCCTCCTAGACCTCCCCTCCCTCCTAGACTTCCCCTCCTAGACCTCCCCTCCCTCCTAGACCCCCCCTCCTAGACTCAACTCAACTTTTATTTGTTTTAAGTGCCATATCATAACAGCTGTTATCTCAGAGCACTTTACAAGCAGAGCAACAATGTGTACATAGTGAAAAACCCCCTGTCCTTAGACCCTCGCAAAGGCTGAGGAACAACTCCCAAGAAAAACCCTGACAGGGAAAAAAGGGGAGAAACCTCAGGGTGAGAGACAGAGGAGGGGATCCTCCCCCAGGACGGACAGGCGGGCACAAACAAAACATTATTGATGGCTAACAGTTCAGGATATAAATCAATGAATTGAATTGAATCAGTCCATAGTAGCAGGCAGGAGGAACCGCAGTGAGATGAGCCGGGTAGAGGTGGTCCTGGATCCAGCTCAGCCTGATGGAAGTCGGGAGGGAAAATAAAAATAATAAAAATAAAATGAAAAATAAAATGAAAAATAAAATAAGAATAAACAGAAAATTAAGAATTAAAAAATAAAATATTAATAAAAAATAAAATAAGAATAAATAAATAAATAAAAAATAGAAATATATATATATATATAAACAAAAATGAAAATAAAAATAAAATAAAAATAAAAATAAATTGAAAGATAACAAAGGAGAGGGGGAGGAGAGGGAGGAAGAGGAGGAGATGGAAAACAGACGGGGAGAGGCCAAGAGGAAAGAGAGAAGCTAGAGGGAACGTGAACCTGATTCACACCCACAGAGAAGGCAGAGAAGATAGAGCTCAATGTGCCGGGGACCCCCAGCAGACTCAACCTATAGCAGCTTATCTTGGATTTATCTGTAGGCTCTGTCAAAAAGGAGGGTTTTTAACCTACTCTTAAAGGTAGAGAGGGTGTCTGCCTCCCGGACTGAAACTGGTAGATGGTTCCACAGCAGAGGGCCTTGGTAGCTGAAGGCTCTGGCTCCCCATCTAGACTTAGAGACTCTTGGAACCACAAGTAGGCCTGTATTCAGAGAACGAAGTCTCCTAGTGGGGCAATAGGGTTTTATCAGGTCTGAGATATAAGAGGGTGCCAGACCATGAAGACCTTTATAGACAAGGAGGAGGATTTTGAACTGGATCCTGAAAGGTACAGGAAGCCAGTGTAATGAGGCCAGAACAGGAGAGATGTGATCTCTCTTTCTAGTTTTAGTCAGGACACGAGCTGCCGCGTTCTGAATGAGCTGCAGAGTTCTCAGCGACCTATTGGAGCTTCCAGCCAGTCGAGAGTTGCAGTAGTCCAGCCTGGAGGTAACAAAGGCATGGACCAGCTGTTCTGCTGAATGGAGAGGGAGGAGGTGTCTTATTTTTGAAATATTGCGGAGGTGGAAGTAGGCAGTCCGTGAGATCGATTTTATGTGGGAGCTAAAAGACAGGTCTGGATCAAAACTAACACCTAGGTTCTTAACAGTGGTGGCAGAAGAAGTCGCAAAACTACCTTGTAATGCTATGGCATCAGATATTGAATCGCGTAGGTGTTTAGGACCTATGAGCAGCAACTCTGTTTTTTCAGAGTTCAGAAGGAGGAAATTATTAGTCATCCAGGCCTTCACATCATCAAGGCAGGACTGAAGCTGCTGTAGACGGTTGAGCTCGCCCGGCTTGATAGATAGATATAACTGAGTGTCGTCAGCATAACAGTGGAAATCTATAGAGTGACTCCTGATGATATCACCTAGAGGGAGCATATATACAGAGAAGAGAACTGGACCAAGCACAGATCCTTGCGGAACCCCGTGGCTGACCTCCCCTCCCTCCTAGACCCCCCCTCCTAGACCCCCCTCCCTCCTAGACCTCCCCTCCTAGACCCCCCTCCCTCCTAGACCTCCCCTCCTAGACCCCCCTCCCTCCTAGACCTCCCCTCCTAGACCCCCCTCCCTCCTAGACCTCCCCTCCCTCCTAGACCCCCCCTCCTAGACCTCCCGCCTGTCAGTCCTGTGCGTCCCCCTCCTCCCCCTCACTGAGTCTCACTGTCACACATTAGTACTGAGACCATTGTAAAGCACACTGAGTTTGCCTTGTGCATGAAAGACGTTTTATAGATTAAGACTGACTGATCGATTGATCGATTGATTGATTGATTGACATGTTGAGTTCCTGGTGACTGACCTGACTCGCAAACGCCTCGTTGATCTCAAACACGTCAATGTCGTCGATCGTCAAACCTGAGGAGACATCACAGCACTGCTGAGGAGGAGGAGGGGGAGGAGGGTGGGGAGGAGCAGGAGGAAGAGGAGAAGCAGGAGGTCTGACCTGCTCCTCTCAGGGCTGCTGGGATAGCCACGGCTGGTCCGATCCCCATCAGGTCTGGAGGAACCCCGACCACAGCGCTGGACCTCAGGACCCCCAGGACAGGCAGAGACCTGGACTCTGCTGCCGCCCTAGAGGCCAGGAGGAGAACTGCAGCCCCATCACTCAGCTGACTGCTGTTACCTGACACAGTGCCACAGGTGTGTCAGAGAGTGTGTGTGTGTGTGTGTGTGTGTGTGTGTCCTGACCAGTCCCTGCCCTACCTAAACAGCCACAACACAACACAGGATCTATACCCTCTCTCTCACTCACACATACATATGTTGCATTATACACATGTTATAAGGTTGTATGTGTAAAGGTGTATAAATACACTATGAGTCTACCTCAGAAGACTGCACTGCATGCATGTGTAGGAGTGGAGGATGTGTGTCTGAGTGGGATGTGTGTGTGGGGGCGTGTCTCCTGACACCTGCCGTGGTGCTCCCGTCCGTCTTGAACGCCGGCCTCAGGTTTCTGAGTCCTTCCAGCGTCGTCGCCGCTCGTATCCCATCATCCTTAGCGACCGTCACCTGCTGCGCTGTCCCATCGCCGTTGGCAACCGTGACTCTGATGGGAACGATCTCCTGCATGAACACCCCGGAGCTCTGCGCACGCGCCGCCCTGCCAGACAGGAAGTCAGGTCTCAGGGACAGGAAGTCAAGCCTCAGGGACAGGAAGTCAGGCCTCAGGGACAGGAAGTCAAGCCTCAGGGACAGGAAGTCAGGCCTCAGGGACAGGAAGTCAAGCCTCAGGGACAGGAAGTCAGGCTTTAGGGACAGGAAGTCAGGCTTCAGGGACAGGAAGTCAAGCGTCAGGGACAGGAAGTCGAGCGTCAGGGACAGGAAGTCGAGTGTCAGGGACAGAAAGTCAGACTTCAGTGACAGGAAGTCAGGCTTTAGGGACAGGAAGTCAAGCGTCAGGGACAGGAAGTCAAGCGTCGGGGTCAGGAAGTCAAGCGTCAGGGACAGGAAGTCAGGCTTCAGGCAAAGGAAGTCAGGCCTCTGGGTCTAGATACAGGAAATGGGCTTTGACTCACTTCAGGTGCGAGTTCAGAGCGAAGGCATCCTGCTTCTCCCTGGAGATACCAAACCTCTCCGCAACATTCTCTGATGTGATGCTACACACACACACAGACACACACACACACAGACTTGGTTTGATTGACAGTTTGCTTGCAGAGTGCTGGGGGCTGTGCTGGGGGCCTCAGGACTCACCCCATGGGGATCAGACAGTCTCGCGCCTTCTCATAGTCCACCAGCCTGGAGCTCAGATCTCCTGGATTAGACATGGAACGAAGGGACATGCTCTCCACTCTGACACACACACACACACACACACACACACACACACACACACACTGACCTCTTGCTGCTGTTACTGTGTGTTTGTCTCTATGAAATTGCTATGTTTCATACCCACAGGCGAGGCCAAAGTCAATGGTTCCACTCCTGATGGCACCTGCACACACAGGTAAGATACAGGTGAGGCTGAGCTGAGGCTGAACTGAGGCTGAGCTGAGGCTGAGAAGAGTTGATGCTGAGGCTGAGCTGAGGCTGAGATGAGGCTGAGATGAGTTGAGGCTGAGGCTGAGGCAACGCCGCCTACCTGCGATGTTGAGCAGCGCCTGCAGGCCTGAGGAGCACTGTCTGTTGACGGTGTAGACGGGCACAGACTCTGGGAACCCACTGCAGCAGACAGGAGGGGTGAGACAGGAGGGGTGAGACAGGAGGACCATAAGACAGCAGAACCGTGAGACAGGAGGACCATGAGGAGGGGTGAGAAGAGGAACATGATGATGAAGATGATGATGAAGGTCGCTCCCTCACCTGAGGAACTGAGCCACCCTGGCCATCAGAGCACCAGCGCCTGGCTGCAGCACATTACCTGTTCACAAGAACATGTCAGAGCAGGAGGAGGAGGAGGAGGAGGAGGAGGAGGAGGAATAAGGAGCAGAGGAGGAAGCACACTCACCCACACACACGTCTCCTAGCTCAGCAGCCGACAGGCCCACCTCCTCAAGGACAGCAGACATCACCGCGCTGAGCAGCTCGTCAGGGGAGGAGTCCTGAGGAGACGCAACACTGTGACTGGGAGAGGAGGTGCTAACCTTCTGACTGGGAGAGGAGGTGCTACTGTAACACTGGGACTGGGAGAGGAGGTACTAAACCTGTGACTGGGGGAGGAGGTGCTGGGAGAGGAGATACTAACCCTGTGACTGGGAGAGGAGGTGTCACTGTAACTCTGGGACTGAGAGAGGAGGTGCTACTGTAACACTGGGACTGGAAGAGGAGGTACTAACCCTGTGACTGGAAGAGGAGGTGCTGACTGTGACACTGTAACTGGGAGAGGAGGTGCTGACTGTGACACTGTGACTGGGAGAGGAGGTGCTGACTGACACCGTAACTGGGAGAGGAGGTGCTGACTGTGACACTGTAACTGGGAGAGGAGGTGCTAACTGTGACACTGTGACTGGGAGAGGAGGTGCTGACTGACACCGTAACTGGGAGAGGAGGTGCTGACTGTGACACTGACTGGAGAGGAGGTGCTGACTGTGACACTGACTGGGAGAGGAGGTGCTGACCGTGACACTGACTGGGAGAGGAGGTGCTGACCGTGACACTGACTGGGAGAGGAGGTGCTGACTGTGACACTGTGACTGGGAGAGGAGGTGCTGACTGTGACACTGACTGGGAGAGGAGGTGCTGACTGTGACACTGTGACTGGGAGACGAGGTGCTGACTGTGACACTGTGACTGGGAGAGGAGGTGCTGACTGTGACACTGACTGGGAGAGGAGGTGCTGACTGTGACACTGTGACTGGGAGAGGAGGTGCTGACTGTGACACTGACTGGGAGAGGAGGTGCTGACTGTGACATTGTGACTGGGAGAGGAGGTGCTGACCGTGACACTGACTGGGAGAGGAGGTGCTGACTGTGACATTGTGACTGGGAGAGGAGGTGCTGACTGTGACACTGACTGGGAGAGGAGGTGCTGACTGTGACACTGACTGGGAGAGGAGGTGCTGACTGTGACACTGACTGGGAGAGGAGGTGCTGACTGTGACATTGTGACTGGGAGAGGAGGTGCTGACTGTGTAACTCTTGTGTTACAGTGCACAAACTAACGGTTTGTGACTTGATGACGTCACATATGTTGAAGCGATGTTGCCATTGTTGGTCTGTAAACACGTGATGACGTCTCAGATTCTGAGGCGTTGCTATTATTGATCTGCAAACACGTGATGACGTCATACACGCTGAGGAGCAGAGAGACCGGGGTCGTTACCGCTTCACTGTCGTTACCTCGTTACTTCGTTACCTTAAACACTCCTCGCTTCGCTTTCCCCACAGCGCTCCTGCGTCCGGCCACCACCACCACCTCCTGCTGCCCCGGGGCTGCTCCTGCTGCTCCTGCTGCTCCTGCCGCCCGCAGCTCAACCCCTCCACCTCCTCCACCTCCTCTCGGACACACGTGTCCGGACAGGACCCTCAGCCTGTTCATGGTCCAGACGTCTCAGGCTCGAACCCGGAAACACGATACGTACTGGGCATGCGCGAACGTGACTGCGTCATCTCAGCGGTGAGACCAAGGAGGAGGGGGGAGTCCGCGACGTGGAGCGGCTGTGGGGAGTCGTGTTCATTAGTGAATGGAAATGTTTTATTATGAGGCTACATAAATAACAATAAAGAACAACAATCAATAAGAATAATCATCACAGAGAAGCTGTGACGTCAGACATTAGTTTCACCTCTATTTTCGCTTCTTTCATATCTTAATTCTGTTTGTGAGTCTCTGATTTAGAAATTATGATTTAATTAAAAAGGCAGAAATATGGAAATGTATTGACAAACCTCTGAAAAAGGAAGGGCACAGGGAGGTTAAGAGGAAGAGGAGCGGAGGAGAAGATGAAGGACACGATGCATCTCTGCAGTAAAAAGACGCTTTTTATTTCCAGCACACTCACGAGGAGCCAGACGCACCCAGAAACAGTTTGCTTCAGGAGAGTCGAAGAAACTTTAGTTCTGTGTGTGCTCAACAAGTTCTTCAGACCAGGAGCAGGGGGAGGAGCAGAAGGAGGAGGAGGAGCTGTGCAGGAGTCTCCCTGAGACAATTCAACAACACAGGGTTCAGGTTAGGTTAGGGTGAACCCTCCATGCTGGGGCTCCATCTCAGTTTTGGACACTCCTTCTCTCCTCTGAAGAGACTCTGCTCAAGGAGGAGCCGTGGGGAGGATCAGCTCCAGATGGACAGTCCGTCTCTGCTCCGTTTTGACCTCTGACCTGTGGATGTGTGAGGCTGAGCTCACTGGCCTGGGCTCAGACTAACCCTAACCCAGCCCGGGGCCCCCTGGTGGCCCCCCTGGCGTCCCGGGGCCACCTCGTGGTCCCGCCCATAGATGAGCCTGTCAATCAACCAGCTGGGTGTGAACGGGCGCTGGGACTGGGGGTGGGTTCACATGGACACGTCCGCTTGTTCCACCAGTTGTTCACACGTCACATGACCTGATCCAGCTGCTCGCAGATGTTCACACCACGGCAGCAGCTGCGCGCGTCACTGCATCGAGCGTGAGGAGCAAAACGCAGACGGAGCGGCCGCTAAAGTGAAGCCGTTGCTCGTCTTGTTGAATAACAATTTCCATGATTGTGGATGTGATGGTTCATACGCAGTGTGCATCGTACAGCGACAGCTGAATGGAGCGGCTACAGCTGCTCAAGAGGAAAAACACACTCCACAGTTTTATTTCTCTGTTCAACTGAAGCCTTATTCTACCTGATGTTCACACATTCCCATGCAGGTGTTCCGCTTGATCCTCTTTGGGCTTTTCAACTGAACCAAACCAGACTCTCTCGGTCCATGTAGACCCACCTGGACCCAAACCAGCACCTGGACCCAAACCAGCACCTGGACCCAAACCAGCACCTGGACCCAAACCAGCACCTGGACCCAAACCAGCACCTGGACCCAAACCAGCACCTGGACCCAAACCTTGGACTTGGTCAGTTGTTGCTGCTGGTGCGCAATCATTGTTTGAGTCGGTCTGGACTGAGTGTTACACTGCTGGACAGAAAGACCGCTCCATCAGTACCAGTACTGGTACCAGTAGCAAAGTCCTGCTACTGGTATCAGTACTGGTACCAGTACTGGTATCCTTCTTCAGTGCTTGTTCTGGGCAGCTGCGCCCCAAGTGGACGGCTCCTGTAACCTCCAGGCGTCGTCCTGGGGGTTTCATTGCCTTCAGTGACTGGTGAAACCAAGCCCAACCCCCCCCCAACCCCCCCCCCACCACCCTCACCACCCCCACCACCCCCACCACCCCCACCACCCCCACCACCCCCCTCCCAAGGTCGCCCAGACTCCTGGGCTTCCTGCCCTCAGGCGTAGAAGATGAGCTCTGGGATCTGCCCCCCCTGCACCCCGGTGCCGTTGGTGCTGTCCGAGGAGCACTGGAACTGGAAGGTGACCTTGCCGCTCTGCACCTCCGTCATGCCCTCCTGGCCGAAGTAGCTCAGCTCGTTGCCGTCCAGCACCACGCTGGCCGTGTAGAAGGTGTCGGGCTCGATCTGCACCGGGTAGTCGAACCAGACGGGGAAGGTGGAGCTGGAGCCGTCCGAGTAGTACTTGATGAGGCGCTGGGCCATGGCGGCGCCCTGCCGCTTCAGCTCGATGCGGGCGCTGTACTCGGCCGAGCCGCAGCTGGAGCCGTACAGGCCGAAGCCGGCGATGAAGACGCGGCGGTCCACGGCGAACTGGATGCTGTCGCAGCGTCCGCGGTAGCGCCACTGGTTGCTGCGGTAGGCGCAGGACTGGAAGCGGTGGCAGCGCTGCGGCGCCAGCCCCGCCCGCGGCCGGCTGCAGAACAGCAGCTCGGGCTTGTTGGCGGCGGTGAACCACAGGAACAGGTCGTTGGTCTCGTTGAGCGTCAGCACGCCCGACTGCGCCGCCCCGTTGGCGAAGTCCTCCAGCGCCATGGTGGGCAGGCGCAGCAGGTAGATGCTCTTGCCCAGCGCCAGCCGCTTGTTCTCGATGGAGGGCGGCAGCTCGCGGCGCGCGCACTCGGCCTCGGCCCAGCTCAGCGCCGCCTCGAACACCACCATCTCCTTGGCGTTGAGCGTCTCGCGGCGCAGGATGCTCTCCAGCGTCTGCGCGTCGATGTCGCAGAAGCCGTCGGAGCGCAGCGCCAGCTCGGCCTGCGCGTCGATCACCTCCCAGCAGCGCTGCGTCAGCTCCGGCTCCTCGAACAGGCAGCTCTGCGACAGCAGCACGCACGCGTTCCTGGCGCTCAGGCTCGTCTCCAGGAAGGACACGCAGGCGCGCGCCAGGTGAGGCACGATGTACTTCTTAGCAGCGTAGAGCGTGGCCAGCACCGTGTCAGCACACAGGTCGATCTCATCACAGTAGATGTACCTGAGGGGGAGGGGGGGGGGGGGGGGGGGGGTTAGAGGGACTCAGAAAAAACTCTCTGGAAACAAACCAGGCGACAAAAACCAGGAAGGGGAAGGAAACTGCCAGAGAGCAGAGAGGAAGTAAAGACAATAAGACAGAGGAGGAAGTGAAGAGGAAGCAACAAGGAAATAAAGAAATTCAAAGGAAGTCAAGATGAAACAGATGAAGAGGAAGTACAGCTGGTAAAGAGGAGGTAAACAAGTGGAGCAGAAATCAAAAGGAGGAAAAGGAAAATCAGAAGAGAAAATAAAACAAAAAATAGAAAGGAAGGAAAAGAAGATCAGGAAATGAAGAAAAAAAAACAAAGTGACAAGGAAGTGAGGAGTGGAAGCAAGGAGGAAGTGAATCAGGAGTAAGTAAAGGAGGCTGGGAGGAGGCGACTCCTACTTCAGCATGGCCAGGAAGGAGGGCGGCTCCACGTCCGGGATGCGGATCTCGTCCTGGTCCTCGGCCAGTTCCCCGTAGAACATGGCGTGGAACACGGAGCTGCCCACGGCCAGGACGTACTGACGGCCAGACGCGCTCAGCGTTAGCATTAGCGTTAGCATTAGCACCTTTCTAAAACCAGACGGTGTGGACCGACGTGTGAGAGGCGAGGGGCTCTCACCTTGTGTCCCGGCACCCGCTGCGTCCCCCCCGGCGGCCCCACCACAAAGTGCACGTCGGCCATCATCTCGTTGTTGAACATGACGGAGTTCCTGGGAGAGGTCACAGTTATCGTCTGTGCTCCAGACATGGTTCCCCTCTGTTCATCTTGCACCTCAGTTGACTCGTCAGCTGTATGATTAGTGAGTCGCAGCTTGGTAGATTTATTTTGGTGTTTTCATTTGATCGAATCACAAAAACACACTCGATATTCTCTGTGTTATACAGACAGTCAACAGTGCTACTGGACTGGTACCAGCACAGGAAAGTCCTGGTGTACACACACACACACACACACACACACACACACACACACACACACACACACACACACACACACACACACACACACACACACACACACACACACACACACACACACAGCATCAGTTCACAGTTTCTACTCCTGAACATTATGCTTCTGGACTGCAGAGGAACTAGAGCCTGAGCCTGGTTGAACCCGGTGTGTGTGTGTGTGTGTGTGTGTGTGTGTGTGTGTGTTTGTGTGTTCCAGGTGGACCCCCCTTCACCTCTCTCGGATAGTGGGGTACAGGCCCTGCCAGCTGCTGCTGTTGTTGTTGGTCCGGTTTCGGTTCTGCTGGTTCCGGTTCTGCTGGTTCTGGTTCTGGTTGTGCGGGGAGGAAGAGGACGAGGAGGAGGAGGAGGCGCTGCTATCCGGGCCGGACAGGAGCAGCTTGTTGGAGGGGAACAGCTCCGCAGCCATGGTCCGCCCTCACTGCGAGGAGCGGCTCATGGCAGCTCCGGGCCCCGACCCACCAGCTCTCTGCCCCGGGCCTGGAGCAGCCTGAGCCCGGGGCCTGGAGGAGTCTGACCCCGGGGCCTGGAGGAGTCTGATCCCGGGGCCTGGAGGAGTCTGAGACCGGGGCCTGGAGGAGTCTGATCCCGGGGCCTGGAGGAGTCTGAGACCGGGGCCTGTAGGAGTCTGAGACCGGGGCCTGTAGCAGTCTGAGACCAGGGCCTAGAGGAGTCTAATCCCGGGGCCTGGAGGAGTCTGATCCCGGGGCTAGCTCCGCTGCTAACTGCTAACAGCTGCTAATTGCTTTAACAGCTGCTGATAACCGCTAGTAACCGCTGTTAACTGCTGCTGCCTGCTCACTTGTTAACTACTGCTTACTATGGACTAATAAACGCTGTTATCTGTTAACTATTACTAGCTGCTCGGCTTTGTTTACACCAACTGTTGCGCTTCTTCTCTCTCCACCGACGGACGTCCAGCGCCGTGGCAGCGCGCTGCTGCCCCCACAGGCCAGAGGTGGTAACGACACCCAAACTACAACTACTGAATGAATGAATAAATGTAGCCGATACAAAAATACATGAACATTCAAATATATTTCTATAATAACTGACAACATACATTCTACAATTTATGAATTTAAGCAACTCTGAAGTCTCTCTGAAGCAAACTGAAGAGCTTTGAGCTAAAGACACCATCTCGGGCTTTGAGGGACTCAGACAGTGGCAGCAGATTGTGGAGGTAGTGGTGATGGTGTGTGCGTGTGTGTGTGTGCTTTTCTAAGAGAAAAAAATGTTGCCCTCTGACAAATTTGTTTTTGTCCAAATTCTTTATTCATAAATGTACATTTAATAAGCCATAGAACTTTATTCTCGGTTGCTTACTAATTCATCAGATGAAAAGGCTTTTGAAACACTGAATATCTGAACCACTTAGAACCTTTTGCTTGATGTAGATTACCCTGTTGTTATTTCTTGTGTACATTGCTGACTGGTTGTACTCAAAACAAAAAAGAAGAGGGGGGAAGAAGGAGGAAGTTGAAGAGGAAGAAGAATTCTCTTTTTGACCTCTGACCTCCTGACACCATTCCTGAGTTGTAGTTTTCAGACCAGAAAGTGACTCCTAAAAACTCCTCTGGTGTCACTGCTCCCTCGTCCAATCAGTAACAGGATTCCCATCGGGGCACAAATCCATGCTGTCAGAAGATCCCACTTCCTGCTCTATCCATCATGGCCACCAGAGGGGTGTGTGTGTGTGTGTGTGTGTTGAAGGACCTGGGCCCGCCCAGGTCCCCATGGAGTGCATGGCAGGTGCAGGGGGCGGGGCTGGGGGCGGGGTTGTGGCTTGGGGGCGGGATCACACAAACACCTTAGCCAGTGCATCGGCGCCAGCGCTGCCCATGCAGCAGCCGCTGCTGTGGTACGCCACAGCGTGGATCGACTCCTCAAACTTCTTCCGGTGAGCGGTGAACTCCTGGACACATGTCCTCGTGTCCATGTTCCACAGACGCAGCGAGCAGTCGTGACCTGGTGAGAGGGAGCCAATCAGAAAGCAGGAAACCGCGACTGCAGAACTGTGAAGTTCCTACAGAAAATCAACCTTGAATCTGACGCTAGAATGAGAACTAGAGACAACTACAGATGATTCCTGTCCCGATACTGGAAAAAAGGCTTGACACAGTAATATCCACATTTTAGTTATTAAAGGGTTAGTTATGATGAAGGGTTAGTTGTGATCATCCAGCACTGTCTGGAGCTGCCCTGTGATGTTGAGAGTGACAGCATGTCACAGACGTTCAGAAGACGTTCAGAAGCTCTAGGAGAAGGTCACAGAATCCTTACGGACAAGCAGTGAACATGTTTACTGAATGTGATCTAATTGTCAGTTGTTAGTAATCGCCAGTTAGGAATGATGGGCAAACACGTGCTAAAAGGCTAAAGCCACATGGTATGAGGGACCATGTCTTCTCACTCACTGTTATTTTATCCCCTGATGCAGTGAAACAACACTAGTGACAAAGAACTCACCTGCCATTAACCACCTGATGTTATTTTCTCAAAGAAATCTCATTGACACAATGTAAATCAGTCTAATAATGGGTCTAAGGTTTAGTTCAGGCCTGGACTGTGTCCAGCTCCACTTACTTCCAGACACCAGGTAGAGCCCGTTGGGATCGACAGCGAGGCTCGTGACAGAGTCCAGGTGGGCGACCATGGAGTGGATCAGCTGACCTGCACAGGAGACATGACCATGTCTGACCTCTGACCCCAGACAGATGATCCAGCTGAGAGCATCATCATAGCTTTTATCTTCTTTTATCTGACTGTAGGTTGTTCTTAAATCTCTAGGCACAACCATAGAACAGACCTCAGATCAGTTAAAGGAACAAAGCAAAGAATCAATCAAACCAAAGGTAAAGTTTGTGGTCACAACCAGAGACTCTCCAGAAATATTCCAGACTGTTTACCTCTAACCCTAACCCCTCAACTCTAACCTCCTAACCTCTGACCCTAATCCCCTAACCTCTGACCCTTAACCCTAACCCCCATACCTCTGACCCTAATCCCCTAACCTCTGACCCTTAACCCTAACCCTTAACCCTAACCCTTGACCTTAAACCCCTTACCTCTGACCCTAATCCCCTAACCTCTGACCCTTAACCCTAACCCCCATACCTCTGACCCTAATCCCCTAACCTCTGACCCTTAACCCTAACCCCCCTACCTCTGACCCTAATCCCCTTACCTCTGACCCTTAACCCTAACCCTTGACCTTAAACCCCTTACCTCTGACCCTAATCCCCTAACCTCTGACCCTTAACCCTAACTCCCATACGTCTGACCCTAATCCCCTAACCTCTGACCCTTAACCCTAACGCTTAACCCTAACCCTTGACCTTAAACCCCTTACCTCTGACCCTAATCCCCTAACCTCTGACCCTTAACCCTAACCCCCATACCTCTGACCCTAATCCCCTAACCTCTGACCCTTAACCCTAACCCCCTTTCCTCTAACCCTTAACCCTAACCCTTGACCTTAAACCCCTGACCTCTAACCCTAATCCCCTTACCTCTAACCTCTAACTGCAACCCACTGAGCCCGTAACCATAAACCTTGACCTTCTAAACCAACCATGATCTATCTACTGTTGTCTGGCCTTTTCTCAGCTGTCAGTGTTTCCCTCCAGTCTGCCTCTAGCATGTTGCACTGTGGCTGACCTGCCATTACAGCACAAACCACACAGTACCACCACCCGAAAGCT
>CM055189.1:470000-479263 GCA_029224185.1 Karalla daura
GAAGATAGAGGGAACGTGAACCCGATCCACACCACAGAGAGAGCGGAGAAGATAGATTTACAGCACAGATCAGTACCACCTGTCATCTCATCCCTCCCACCACCAGGGGGCAGCGTCACCTGACATCTCTGTTGGTGCATCTCACAGTTTCCAAATTCATAGTAGTTCAAGTTGATAGTTTGTATGGAATATATAAAACAGTCATGCATGGAATATACCGTAAAGCATGAGATTGGAATACACCAAAATAATCAACAGAAAGTTCATGGAATCTCAGTTCAGTGCAACCTTGATTTTCAGTTAAAATCAGAATTTATCAGCACCATTGTCCCTTACAAATATAGACTCTACCTTAACAAAATGAAAAGAGAACATGTATGAAGCTGTGTTGGTGGTATCCACCCAGAAGAAGGGACTATTCTCACCTCCTGGGGGGCGTGGTCTTCCTGGGGGGCGTGGTCCCATGCAGGCTCCACAGTTTGAGGGTCTGGTCCTCGGAGGCCGTGACCAGAACGGGCTGCACCGGGTGGAAGACCAGGTCCCGCACCGCGTCCAAGTGGCCGCGCAGGGACAGCCGGGGGGTCCAGGTCCTCTTCAGGACGTCCTGGCTGCTGCTCACCTGGGGGAGTGGGTGGGGGGTGGGGGGGGGGGGCATCACCTGAATATAATGAGGCAGAACGTAGTACTCTCAGCAGTACTACTATTACCACTGTTACTGCTACTACTAGTACTAAGAGTAAATCTGAAGAAACAGTACTGCTACTGCTACTACTACTACAGCTACGCAACCGATCATTGTTTGAGGGTGAAAAATTGGTGTTTTTGTCTTCTTTTCCCATTCATTCTTCTGGAGAAAACCTTCAGAGAGCTAAGTGGTAAACACTTGGCCGTAGAGCGATAGAAGATTGATAGATAGAAGATGGATAGAAGATGGATAGAATGTTTGCCTCAGGAAGGCTCTCTGCTCCCACCAGGGCACAGTCTGAAGCTCCTCATTTGGATTGTGGAAGCTGCTCAGCCTTTTGGAGCACAGTGTATGGAAGAGCACACATTTCTCTCCTAGACTGGAAAATATCATGTCCCTACTGTGCAAGCTGTGGCTTGGAGCAGCGTGCAGACAGAAATATTTCATAGAACTGGAGAGTGATCCACACATGATGAAAACAACGAGAAAAAACCACGAAATTTAATGAACTCAAAATATGATCTATATTAAGATATGAGCGATGGCTGTTTGAGGAGTGTTTTTGTCTGCTCTTCCCGTTCAGTCTCATTCTCATGGGAAATGTGAAGACACAACTCACATCATACAGCAGAGTGTTGGCCTTGCAGGCCACGGTCAGTTCTCCCAGTTCTCCCAGTTCAACAGCCTTGTCCACGCTCCCTGGGATGAAGGACATCCCAGAGGACAGCAGGGATGTCACAGCCCCTGCAGGGACACACAGGAGACACTGTTCCCTCCAGACCAGAGACGCTCAGAGATGTTCCTCAGACACCATCACGTCCTGGTTCATGGAGAAGCTTCAGGTTTCTAAAGCAGCTAAAAACTGTGACTCTCTAAGGTCGGGATGTGTTCCATGAAGTTATGAACAGGTAAAACGTGATCATGACTGTGAATGGCAGGGGAGATAGCCAATCAGGGTGTGGTTGCCAGATCAGCATGAAAGTGTTACCGTCATCAGGTTGGCTGAGTTCCTGCTCGCTGAGTCCGGAAACGCCGGGAATGCTGGGAATGCTGTGAGCGCTGGGAATGCTGTGAGCGCTGGGAACGCTGGGAACGCCGGGAACGCTGGGAACGCTGGGAACGCTTTGAGCGCTGGGAACGCTGGGAACGCTGGGAACACTGGGAACGCTTTGAGCGCTGGGAACGCTGGGAACGCTGGGAACGTTGTGAGCGCTGGGAATGCTGGGAATGCTGGGAATGCTGGGAATGCTGGGAACGCTGAGAACGCTTGGAACGCTGGGAATGCTGAGGATACCGGGCAGGGAGGGGACAGCGCGGCATGAGGGCGGCTGCACAGAGGGAAGCTCCTCAGCATCATGTAGGTTAGCTAGCATGTCCTGGAGCTTGGAGCGGTTTGGCCCTGAGGAGAAGGAGGAGGAAGAGGAGGAGGAGGAGGAGGAATGAGAACAGTGTGAGAATGTTTTGTACAGGGATCAATGAGGAGGAAGAACTTACTCTTCACCCCCTTCTTGCTCTGTTGCTCCTTCTTGTTCTCCTCCTTGAGCTGGACAGGGAGGCCCAGGTCCACGTCCCAGGACAGATCCAGAGGAGACCCTGCCCCCTCCAGAGCTGGCCCCGCCTCTGCCAGAACAGGGCGCGCCTCCTCCAGAACAGGGCCCGCCTCCTCCAGAGCTGGCGCCGCCTCCTTCTCTGTGGTGAGACATGAAACATTTACATAGAGGCAAGAAATGAGCCAATCGCACCCCCCCCCACCCCCCACCTCCCCAATCTCACCCCACTCCCCGCTGTCCTCCGGGGAGGAGTCCAGCTCCTCGGGGCTGGACAGGAAGTCGAAGCCCCTCAGAGCCTCCTCCGTGTCAGGGTCATCACTGAGGTCAGAGTTTGTGGAGGACGTAGAGGATGGAGGCTTCTTCCTCACCATCTACAGGAAGAGGAGGAGGAGGAGTCAGGCTGAAGGATGGTTGGATGATGGCTGGATGGTGGATGGATGGAGGAGAAAGCATGATGATGATGGATGGGTAAATGACGGATGATCTTCAATAACAGATGGATGCTCACAATGGATGGTGAATGGATGGATCATGATCAATGATGATCGATACTGATGGATGGATACTGAAGGATGGATGCTGATGGATGGATACTGATGGATGGATGCTGATGGATGGATGCTGATGGATGGATGCTGATGGATGGATACTGATGGATGGATGCTGATGGATGGATACTGATGGATGGATACTGAAGGATGGATACTGATGGATGGATACTGAAGGATGGATGCTGATGGATGGATGCTGATGATGGATACTGATGGATGGATGCTGATGGATGGATGCGGATGGATGGATACTGATGGATGGATGCTGATGGATGGATGCGGATGGATGGATACTGATGGATGGATGCTGATGGATGGATGCTGATGGATGGATGCTGATGGATGAGCTCTGAAGTGATTCATTCTTCTCATTACAGCCAGGTGTGCGATGTCCTCCTGACCTTCGCTGTGCTCTGTAGGTGTCTGGAGGACGGGAGGAGGAGCTGGAGAACGACGACGGGAGGAGAAGGAGGAGGACAATGGGAGGAGAAGAAGGAGGACAATGGGAGGAGGAGGAGGAGGACGGGAGGAGGAGGAGTTTCGTGCAGGGAGCGGGCGTCAGGGGAAACCTCCCTCACTGAGCTCCTCCTCCAACATGGCCGTGGTGCGGTTCCCCATGAGCTCCTCCAGTCCCAGCAGCTTCATCCACTCAGAACTCACGTCCAGGGTGGAGACCCCACAGCCCACCTCCTACAGGAGGTGGTGGAGACAGACCAGAGACAAGATCTGAGACCAGAGAGGAGACAGGAGACCAGAGAGGAGACAGGAGACGAGAGAGGAGACAGGAGACCAGAGAGGAGACAGGAGACCAGAGAGGAGACAGGAGACCAGAGAGGAGACAGGAGACCAGAGAGGAGACTACCCGCTTCAGTCAAAGTGGAAATGTCGGTTCATTGGGATCGTTTCACCACCTCTACATTCTCATCCTGAACTGAACAGCTGTTCCCACCTCGACCAATCAGAGCACAGCAACAGGTGTGTGTGTGTGTGTGTGTGTGTGTGTGTGTGTGTGTGTGTGTGTGTGTGTCTGTGTGCAGCGTCACCTGGGAGAGAGGAGGTCTGATGTCCAGGGAATGCAGCGTTATTCTGGAAATCAGAATGTGTGATCGGAATGTGTGTGTGTGTGTTTACCACACATACACACATACACACACACAAAAACACACACACACCCCTCCCTCTGTACCAGCCTCTCCGATCGCAGCAGGCTTCCACACAATCCTCCATTCACTGTCCCACAGAGCTGCTGCTGTGTGCTGCACACACACACACACACACACATACACACACACACACACACACTCACACACATACACACACACAAACACACACACACACTCACACACACACACACACATACCCACACACACTCACACATACACAATCACACACGCACACTCACACACACACACACACACAAACCCCCCCACACACACACTCACACATACCCACACACATACACAATCACACACGCACACACACACACACATACGTACCCACACACACACACGCACACTCACACACACACACTCACACACACACACACACACAAACCCCCCCACACACACACTCACACACACTCACACACACACATACACACACACACACACACACTCACACACTCACACACACTCACACACACACATACCCACACACATACACAATCACACACACACACACACACACACATACGTACCCACACACACACATACCCACACACACACACGCACACTCACACACACACACACACACACACAAACCCCCCCACACACACACTCACACATACCCACACACATACACAATCACACACGCACACACACACACACACATACGTACCCACACACACACACGCACACTCACACACACACACTCACACACACACACACACACAAACCCCCCCACACACACACTCACACACACTCACACATACACAATCACACAAGCACACACACACAATCACACACACACATACACACACACACACACACTCACACACTCACACACACTCACACACACACATACCCACACACATACACAATCACACACACACACACACACACACATACGTACCCACACACACACATACCCACACACACACACGCACGCACACACACACACACACACACACACACACAGGAAATGAGCTCTCCCATGATGTGTGAAGGTAACTTGGAGGTTTTTTTGTATCTAATATATATCTTTGTGTGCGTGCGTGCGTGCGTGCGTGCGTGCGTGCGTGCGTGCGTGCGTGCGTGCGTGCGTGCGTGCGTGCGTGCGTGCGTGCGTGTGTGTGTGTGTGTGTGGCTCTCATGCCCCTGGTACTCCACCTGCAGATCACAACTCAATCTCAGCAACACAACACAACTCCAGTGATTATATTCCTTCTAGAAATGTTTAAAACCTGAACATCTGGAACAGCCTGGAGATAGCTCCATGAGAACCTCTCAGGTGTCTGAGCTGTCCATCTAGAAGTTGATCTCAAAGTGTGATGGAAACACTTTGTTCACATCTCCAGGTCACGTGACCTGACGTAGGGGTCACATGACCAGTTCCCTTCAGACCAGATGGACAGAGGAGGAGACTCAACTGTTTCTACATCTGATTCAAAGATCTAAGAAAACTATGTTCTGGACGTCCATCTTCCTCAGAGTGGAGGACCAGGACCACCAGGATTATGACCAACCCTCACACCAGACTGAGAAGCTTTCGGGACAGCACCTTCAGTGTGGCTGCTCCAACCTGGACCTGGACATGACCCTAGACCAGGACCTCGCTCTGGACCTGGACCTGGACCTGGACTGGTGTGAGCAGCATCAGCTGAGGTTCAAACACACACATAGTCTGTCTGTCTGTCTGCCTGCCTGCCTGCCTGTCTATCCCCACCTCCATTCTGATTGGTCCAGCGGTTTCTACCATGTGCTAATCAGCTGATGCGCTACAGCTGACTCCTAATACCTACCTCAGTGTCTCTCTCTCTCCCTCAGTGTGTGTGTCTCTCTCTCCCTCAGTGTGTGTGTCTCTCTCTCCCTCAGTGTGTTACACACTCTCTCACACCCGACCCTACGCCCCCCCCCCCCCCCCACACACACACACACACACACACACACACACACTCACCCGCCAGCCGAGCCGAGCCGTGATGCCCCCCCGGACCGGGCTGAGCTGCAGACCCTTCAAACAGAGGAAGAGCCTCGGTAAGGAGGAGCAACGGCTCCAACCTTCATCCAGACCGAGGAAGAGGAGCAACCCGTCTCACCGGTGTGTGTGTGTGTGTGTGTGTGTGTGTGTGTGTGTGTGTGTGTGTGTGTGTGTGTGTGTGTGTGTGTGTGTGTGTGTGTGTGTGTGTGTGTGTGTGTGTGTGTGTGTGTGTGTGTGTGTGTGTGTGTGTGTGTGTGTGTGTGTGTGTGTTCAGCAACCAGGAAACAGGAGGTGGCAGCGATCAGAGCCAAGTTCCCCAACAAGATCCCGGTAAGGCGACATACACACACACACACACACACACACACACACACACACACACACACACACACACACACACACACACACACACACACACACACACACACAGAGTTTAAAGGAAGTTTTAAGAAACAAGAACACATAAATATCACAGCCCCCAGGTGTTTCATATCAAAACGTTCATGAGCATCGCTCCTAGATGTTTCACTGCACAGATTCCGTCCAGATGATAAAAATGTGAAGTCTGTTGTTGAGATGGTCCAGATCAGCAGTGGAAACTCCTCCAGTCAGGAGGATGAATGTTCTGCTCTGAAATGTGTTGACCAGCGCCTGAGCTTCACTAAAGCAGAGGAACATGTGAAAACAGCAGTAGAGACATGGACATGTCTCCAGGGACATGTCTCCAGGGACCTGTGGTCCTGTAGCTCTAACCAGCCAGAACCAGGCTGCAGCAGAACTTCATGACAGCAGGTCCAGCTTCAGAAGACCCCTGGCCTGCAGCTCTGGATCCTCTCTGGACACTGATCATTCACGAGAATCTGTGAGGGGAAAAAAACACAACTACATCCTGGCAAAAAGCCTCCCTGCTTTCTGTTGGAAAAACATCCGATTGTTTTTTCTATTTTTTTTCTTAAAGCTTTCCATCAATTTCGCACTGATTTTAAAAACACAGTCTTTGGTTTACGGAGGAAAAGTAACTAGCATCACTTTAAAAATAAATAATAATGATAATAAGAATAAGAATATTAGGTTTAAGGGACACTTTTCCATTGACTCAGATGATAAATATCACATCAAACTGATTTACTTATCATGAAGAATCTGACCTGACCTGCTCTCCAGGCCTGTGCAAACGAACCCTGTAGTTCTCATATGATCTCATATGATCTCACGTGAGATCACGTGATCTCACATGATCTCACGTGATCTCACACGTTCCCAGGTCATTATCGAGAAGTACGAGAGGGAGAGGTTCCTGCCACCGCTTGACAAAACAAAGTTCCTGGTTCCACATGAGCTCACCATGACCCAGTTCGTCACCATCATCAGGTACCAGTCACAGTTACTTCCTGTCTCCATCCTGCCTGCTTCCTCTCTGCTTCCAGTCTCCATCCTGTCTGTTTCCTCTCTGCTTGTCGGTACCCGATCTGTGCTCTGTGGATGCTGCACATGCGCACAATGACGTTTGATCGCATTCCAGGAAAAAGGACATGACGTGTGAGGAAGAAGGACTCGTACGTGTTGGGTTACGGCAGTTTCTAGCTTTTTAATTATTTACTATAAAATTGTCTCTCACCCGTCTCAGTGTCTTCACAGACACAGGTGGTGCTTTATAAACTTCCAAAGTAATTCTATAATGAATAAAACACTAACACTACATAGAAATGTAATAAAGTTTGTCAGTAGGATGGCTCCCTAGCTGAGAGGCACTGCTCTAAGTCTCTTTCACACCACCCTGAGGTAGCAGAATGTAAACAAACCGCAAGGGAGGAACGGGGCATTGTCCTGAACACTCGGACTACAACACACAAACTGAGCATGCGCGGATACAGAGCCCAGATCAGGTACCCACACTGCTTCCTGTCTCCATCCTGTCTGTTTCCAGTCTGCATTCTGTCTCCTTCCTGTCTGCTTCCTGTCTGCTTCCTGTCTGCTTCCTGTCTGCTTCCTGTCTGCATCCTGTCTGCTTCCTGTCTGCACCCTGTCTTCCTGTCTGCTTCCTGTCTGCTTCCTGTCTGCCTCTTGTCTGCTTCCTGTCTGCATCCTGTCTGCTTCCTGTCTGCTTCCTGTCTTACTGTCCTACTTCCTGTCTCCATACTCTCCTCCCTCAGGGAAATTTAGTTTCCAGCTGCTTAAAAAACTCTTATAAAGAAAAAGGAAGGTAAACAATAGAAGGTACAATGAACTCTTAGCTAAATACAGAAACTAGAGATATGAAGAAGAAGAAAAATAGTTGAAAGATTCTGAGACTTTTTTTCAAATAATTTTATCTAAAAAGAGACTTAGTAATAGAGACTGCTGGAGGCAGATGGAGGCTGTTAGAGGTAGATGGAGGCTGTTGGAGGTAGATGGAGGCAGATGGAGGTTGCGGGGGGTAGATGCAGGCTGCTGGGGGTAGATGCAGGCTGAGGTAGATGGAGGCTGCCGGGGTAGATGGAGGCTGCTGGAGGAAGATGGAGGCTGAGGTAGATGGAGGCTGCTGGGGTAGATGGAGGCTGCTGGAGGCAGATGAAGGCTGAGGTAGATGGAGGCTGCTGGAGGTAGATGGAGGCTGCTGGAGGTAGATGGAGATGGATGAGGTCCACAGTGACTGACAGCTGAGTCTGGAAAGACCAGCAGCCTCGACCACAGTCCAGAGAGTTTTTCATGGAGCAGAACATCAGCTGGAGACCAGAGGCTGCTTCAGTGGTCAGACCACCAGACTGAGGCTGCAGTCCAGGATCAGAGGCCTGGTCTACACTCTATGTAACCAGAGGCTACAGAGGCCTATGAGTCAGACTGATGATTGAGGCTCCAGATTCTGGTTCCTGATCCCGGACCAGACTCTGGAACTGGTTTCTGATCTGATCCTGGACCACACTTGGTACCAATCCTGAGCCAGACTCTAGAACAGGCCCCTGATCCTTAATCAGGCTCTGGAGCCTCAATCCTAGACCAACCTTCTGATGAGGACCCCCCCCCCCAACCAGGAACCGGCTGGCCCTGCTGCCCACCCAGGCCTTCTACCTGCTCATCAATGACAGCGGGCTCGCCAGCATGTCCCTCACCATGGCCCAGGTCTACCGGGACAACCAGGACCAGGACGGCTTCCTCTACATGACCTACACCTCACAGGAGATGTTTGGCTGCTGACCACCTAAGTGTATGGGTGGGGGAGGGGTGGAGATGGATTTTACTGTAGTATTTAGGATGGATCAAATTAATCTTCAATCCGGGTCCGAGTCACCAGAAGGTTCCAGAAGTTTCATTTTGTTTCGGAACCAGAACAGATCAATAGTTGTTCAACTGTCATTTGTC
>CM055189.1:479363-484363 GCA_029224185.1 Karalla daura
TGCGTGATGGCGCCGCCCCTGCTGCCGCCCCTGCATGCCTTGGCAGTCAGCCCAGCTCTGCAGAGAGGATTAGAAGGTGGTGGTGCTGCTTGGATAAATGTGGGTGAGGGTGGGAGGGGGGGGGTCTTGTCTCTTGATTCTCCTGGTTTGTCGCGGAGGATTGACTTCAGAAATGTCTCCATCCACACAGATCCACTGAAAACAATATGCAGGAACTTTTACGAGGCCTTACTGGGTTCCTGTTCTGCGATAGGAACTTAGATCGGCCCTGCAAAGCTCCTGGGCGGGGGGATGGGGGGGGTGCGGGGGGGTGCGGGGGGGTGCGGGGGGGGTGCGGGGGGGTGCTCTGCTCTGACTGGCTGAAGCTAGAACAGGATGTGAAAAACCCAGCTGAAGAGAACAGTTAGCTCTTAGCATTAGACACTGCTGAACACAGCAACAGGTCTTATGTTGTTGTGATGTCATAGAGTGATGATGGAGTGATGGAGGAGTGATGAGAGTGATGGAGGAGTGATGATGGAATGATGATGGAATGATGGAGGAGTGATGACAGAGTGATAATAAAGTGATTGAAGCAGCATTTGGTAAAAGTAGCCTGTGTGTGTGTGTGTGTGTGTGTGTTGCAGGTGGGTGGGGCGTGGAGGCCTTGATGATGTTTGCTCAGAATCAGGAGTAAAAAACAACCTGCAACCCACCAAAGGAGGTGGGGTCAATCGAGAGGGGGGAGGAGCCAAAGATGACAGGAGAAACCTCAGAGAACTGCAGATTCTGAGCTTCTGTTTCCTTCTTCTCCCTCAGACTAAAACACTGATTATGACATCGCTCTAAATCGACTGTTGATCATCTGCTCTTGGTGAGCTTATGGATGCACCAATACGAGTTATACCAGCCGAAACGTGAGGGTCTGGAAATGATCCAAAACACAGATAAGTATTAATGGAACGAGGCCAAAACTATGTGAAATAAGATAGATAGATAGATAGATAGATAGATAGATAGATAGATAGATAGATAGATAGATAGATAGATAGATAGATAGATAGATAGATAGATAGATAGATAGATAGATAGATAGATAGATAGATAGATAGATAGATAGATAGATAGATAGATAGATAGATAGATGGATGGATTTAACAAGTTTGTTTGCTGGGAAAGAGATTTAACAAGTTTGTTTGCTGGGAAAGAGATTTGTAGTTTGCCTGGCAACAGCAGCTGATTTCTATGATTGGACAGTCGGTCCTGACGCTGGACATGGAAAGTGTGTGTGTGTGTGTGTGTGTGTGTGTGTGTGTGTATGTGTGTGTGTGTGTGTGTGTGTATGTGTGTCTGTGTCTGTGTCGGCTCCTCTGAACTCGGACCAGGTTCAGGTTCTCCTATCAAAGCTCCTCAGACCAGAATGAAGAGCTTCCACTCTGACTCAGGGTCCAGGACCCAGACTGAAACCTCCATGAGTGACACGTTGAGATGATCAGAGTTCAGCAGTTAACAAACAGGTTAACCGATCGCCAATACCTGTGTCCATGTGTCTTCATGTTCACTGTGATGCTAACTTTGAGAGGTCAACAATAAGAATGTGTCCAGCACCATGTACAGAGACACAGGTGAGAGACAAGTTTGACAGGTCTGAGATCCACAGGAACAACTCAGCTGCAACAACCCTTGTTATTTGGTATTATTTATTAGACCTTTTTGTTCAGCCCACGCTTTTAAACTAAATATTATAGTAAATTTGTATGATGTGTATCTTTTCTTAAATATTGATGTTATTTGCAATTTTGTTTCAAAAAGAGTTTTGCACTAGGGAATTCCTGTACTGTAAGTGCAAAAGTGTAACTGTATTAACAGTAGCAGTATGATTAGCATTATTCAAACGCCTAACCTAACCTAACTTAACCTAACCTAACTTAACCTAACCTAACTTAACCTAACCTAACCTAACCTAACCTAACCTAACCTAACCTAACCTAACCTAACTTAACCTAACCCTAACCCCGCACACACCCACACACACACATATACACACATGTTTAATTTGCACAGGTGGAATGATGGGGTGGGTCTGAACTCTGACCCTGTAGCTACTCTACACCCTGAATAAAACACAACAAACAACAACAACACAACTGGGTTTTTTATTAATTAATAATGTGTTAGCCGAATCAATGCATCAAATATATTCATATCATTAATATAATACCAATTTTAATAATATTACATTATTTTGTGTTGTGGTGACGTAGTGGCGCCTCTTGGTCACACGCGATCTGTGTGGTTGAGCTCGCTGGGTAACGGGTGCGCATGCGCCCCGAGGAGGTAAACAGAGGACCCGGAGCACGAGCCGCCGTGTCAGTGCTGACGTCACGCCGTCTCACAGAGCTCGAGCCGCGTAGTAGCACGAGCTTAGAGCGAACGGCGGCGCGAGACGGACGCACGGAATTGCACGAGGAGCCGCGGCCGGTGAGCGCGAGGAGCCGCTGGACCCCCCCAGCATCATGTCGGCCCTGGCGGGGGTCGGGGCCTGGGCCCCCCCCCGGGGTCAGTGGACGCCCCCTCGGACCCGGGACACCCCCTCGCAGACAGTCGTGCTACCTGTGCGACCTGCCCCGCATGCCCTGGGCGCTCGTGCGGGACTTCACGGAGCTCGTGTGCCGCGGCTGCGTCAACTACGAGGGCGCGGACCGCATCGAGCTGGTGATGGAGGCGGCCCGCCGGCTCAAGAGGGCCCAGGGGCCCCCCCCCCCGCCAAGAAGGAGCTGCTGCTGCTGCCGGCGCCCCCCCGCCTGGGCCCCGAGCTGCTGCCCCCCAGGAACGGCTTCACCAAAACCCCCGAGGAGCTGCCTCCTCCGGACCTGAACCGACAGAGTCCGCTCCCCCGCAACAGGTCCGGTCCGGGCCCCCCCGGACTGCTGAACGGCCGGGCCGGCCCCCCAGGGACGGGGGCCGGGGAGCGGGGCGCCCCCCCCGGGCTGCTGGAGCAGGAGCCCCCCCGGGACTGGGCCGGGAGGGGCCGCACGGTGCGGGACCTCATGACGCTGCACAGCTCTGAGGGACGGTTCAGGAGGGGGGGGCACGAGGCCGGGGGGGTCCGAGCAGGTACACACACACACACACACACACACACACACACACACACACACACACACACACACACACAAACGGGGCGACACAGCAGCAACAACAACAGGTGCAAGTGTGTGTTATTGTTAGTAATGGTAAATATTAACGGTAATTATTAACGGTAATTATTAACGGTAATTACTAAGAGTTACAGATACCGATACGTTTCAGCTGCTCAACTTTTCAAATGTAGCTTGAAAATGCAAGAAAACAAACGTAAACACACAATTATTAATTATTATTTTAAAAACAGGCGAAAAGTCAAACGTCTAGACTATTTTAATAATTGTGATAACAGAGGAAATAATGAAAACTATAACTGTGATAGTGTGACAACAACAGCTGTGATACTAGGGCCAATTATAAGAACAATAATAATAATAATAATATGTATGTTTATATGTCACGTTGTGTTTCATTTACACAATGTGAAGTTGAAAGAACAGAAACAGGAAGTGTTTCGACGTGTCAATCAATCAAACTTATCAAACCTCTAAGCCTTTTCTTGCACTGGACAACAGTCCTGTGCATGCTGTATGCGTTACATGATGAAGGTATGTGGAACAGAACACGTAATATTCTCACACTGATATAAATAAAGCTGAGAAACTATAACTGTGAAAGTATAAAATCGCACGAAATATAAAACTATATTCTTTGTTATAAACTCGATAAAACCCTTCGTACAATAAGACTGACATTAACTACAAAACAATTTGAAAATAATAAATATCAGAAACACGGTAGAAGTGTGATAATTATTACTAGCCAATTCTAATTCTTGTTTTTCTATCTGAAACTGCTGCTGTTGTTGTTGTTGTTGTTGTTGTTGACGTTGCACCCATGACATCATCGTGTTTATATGAACAGATCGTGTCAGTAAAACCAGTTCAGATCTGATGTGAGTAACTGGACGTTTCACCACTGGAGCAACGGAGCATTGGAAACGGAAATTAGCATGCTAATGCTAACGCTAATGCTAATGCTATGGCTTAGGTTTAGGCTTATGGAAGCAAATGTGTACCACAATTCAAGTGAAAATGGATTAACAGGACTGCTTTCTTTCTGCATTTTCATGTTCTTCTTCAGCACTGTTCATTCTGTGACTTAATTAAAATAAAAAATTAAAGGATGTTTAAGAGGACCAGCTTTCAATTTGTAATGTCAAATCTGAAGGTTAAAATGTGTTAGCAGGAAGTCGTTTCCATTTCAAGATCATGGAGCGTTATTTGACTGGGACAATGAGGGTGTAACCCTCCAACTCCCACTGATCCGCACCATCCACACACATCCATACGAACCAGCGCACGCTCTCGTTTCCTCTGCGGCTCCAGCGCAGCCTGAGCGTTCACACCGCCCCCTAGTGTCTCAGCTGTGTAACACCAGCACAGCCGGAGGAAGAAGAGCGGCCACTTTTTGCAGGGCAGGGACCTGAAAACGACAAAGCAACGTCCTCTCTGTTTTCTTTTTAAAATCTGCAATACAAGGTAGAAAATGACAATGCAGTTTGGATGTTTCATTACTATTTTTATTTATGAGTGAAATTGAACAATTATTCTTTTTATTTATTAGTCAAATATGCAGCTATATTCTGAAAATGAGAGCGCGTTCCTGTTAATCCATTTTAGATGAATAGATGAATTATGAGAGACATTTGCTTCGAGAGTCTCTCTCTCTCTCTCTCTCTCTCTCTCCCCCCTCTCTCTCTCTCTCTCTCTCTCTCTCTCTCTCTCTCTCTCTCTCTCTCTCTCTCTCTCTCTCTCTCCAAGAACAATAATAGGAAATGTTTTGAGTTAGAGCTGCAACGACCGATAGATTACTTGACAATGAACTATTTTGATTATCGATTAAAGTATTTTTAAAAAATAATAAATAATTTT
>CM055189.1:486863-511863 GCA_029224185.1 Karalla daura
TATATGTAGGGAGAGAGAGAGAGAGAGAGAGAGATAAATATATCTGTAGATATATTCATCTATCTATGGATAGATGAATATATCTGCAGATATATTCATCTATCTATAGATAGATGAATTCAGATAGATGAATTCATCTACATATTCATCTATCTATAGATAGATGAATATATCTGCAGATATATTCATCTATCTATAGATAGATGAATTCAGATAGATAGATGAATTCATCTACGTATTCATCTATCTATAGATAGATGAATATATCTACAGATATATTCATCTATCTATAGATAGATTGATCTGTCTATCCACACACCGTCCACTGGAGGTTGCTGGGTAGACTCAGAGTCTAAATTTACACACACAGTTGAATAATAGCTGTTTGTGAGAGAGAGAGAGGCTTTTTCTGGATCCATGAAGTTATATTTAAAACAAACATCTGAACCCGACACAGTGAAATCTAAGACCCCCTACACACACACACACACACACACACACACACACACACACACACACACACACACACACACGACTGGAATCACAAGGACAGAGCAGACATCAAAAACAGACTAAAATAATCTGCTAATCTGAGATCATCTCGATAAAACCTGACACAAAGCCTCAGATTTCAATAATGTTTGGAAACGTTCCCAGGATGTTGTCCCCCTCACACCTGGGGTCTGGCCAGATGTTTGGGGGGAACCTTGAGGCCAACCCTAACCCGCCCCCCGGCCGGTAACCATAGCAACCACAGCTGGATGCAACACAATGACAATCATACTGGACGACAGGCTTAGTTCAGGGTCCAGGTCCAGGTCCAGGTCCAGGTCCAGGTCCAGGTCCAGGTCCAGGTCCAGGTCCAGGTCCAGGTCCAGGTCACCGTCGTGGCAGTGGAGAATTCCTCGCCCTGGACCTTTGGGATCCCGTCGTGCTCCGTTTATTTTTAGTGACTTGGCTCAGATTCTGAAGTTCAGCTGGACTTGAGGAACGTCCTCCCTCTTGCTTCTCATCAAGCAAAGCTTCACATCTTCATTCACATCAGCTGCTGAACATCGCCACTTCCTGTCAGACTCCAGGTTAACTTCCTGATTCCTCCATGTTCTCATACACAGAATAATAACAGAAGCAGCAGCCCTGGTTAGGGTTACCCTAACAATAACCCCTTCTTACATGGTCTGGGTGTCTGTAACCAGTGGACATATTTAGACTCTCTGTGTGTGTGTGTGTGTGTGTGTGTGTGTGTGTGTGTGTGTGTGTGTGTGTGTGTGTGTGTGTGTGGTGGGGGGCTAGTAGTTCAGGAACTGGTACAATCATCAGATTATCTGATGGTGCCTGAATGCACCTCACGTGACAGGGATGTTATTTCTTCTCTAATTTTCTTCATTTTTATTTTCTTCTTTGTTGGTTAATAGGTCATTAACGTGATAGAACAAGGTGGAGACATGTCCCCAGTGTCCTCAGTGTCCCCAGTGTCTCTGACTATGAATAGGTCTGAACAGCAGGTCCACAGCTGCATCCCTGCAGGAAGCCAGTGAGGACGTTTTTTCCTGGAAGGGTCTGAGGAAGATGTGACCAAGATGTGTGTGTGTGTGTGTGTGTGTGTGTGTGTGTGTGTGTGTGTGTGTGTGTGTGTTCAGATGCAGGGTGAGGTGCGGAGGAGGCGACTGGATGACTTCATGAACCTACGACACCGACCTGCGAGCATCACCTCCTGACACCCAGCGTGTGTGTGTGTGTGTGTATGTGTGTGTGTGGCAGCAGGTGGTATGTGGGTCATGTTCCCCAAAGATAAAAATAACAATCTGTCCTCGTTTCTGTGTGAAGTCGTGGTCTTAGTTTTAGTGAAACCGTTTGTGGTGCATTCAGGGACCTCAGGAAACATCAAAGCTTCAGTCCCAGTTTGACTTCAGTCCCAGACTCGAATCATGACTCAACATGGTTTTATGTGGTCAACTTGACACGACCCTACATGTCTTTACACCCTTTCATTCTCATCTGGCAACCAAAATGCACAGGACTGATCACATGACTTAACGGGGGTCTGTTCCACAGACTACGTGACTTCCTGTTTTCCCTGTTGTGGGAGGAGTCTCGGCGTTAACGGATCAGTCCTCTGCTCTGATTGGCTGTCTCACCTGCCACTCACAGGAAGATCACGTGACTCTACGTGACTTGACTCGACACAGCGTGATATTATGGGATGTGAGGGTTCTATGTGACTTCACGTGTCCCGTATGATGATGAGTCTCAGAACCTGCTGGACGTCTGCTCCACCTCTCCCAGCCGACGGAGAGGAAGCTGAGACGTTTCCTCTTAGTCTGTGAGCTGGCCCTCTCCTCCCGTCAGGTGACCTCTGACCCCCTCTGAGATGCTCCAGACGGTCTCTGCAGCCCTCACAAATCGGCTTTACTCCTCTGTGTTCCCGCTCGGCTCAGGCGCCAGGATAAGCTGCGACTGTCAGTCAGCTGGGAGCTCCAGGCACCACCGCATGACTGAGGAGCTGCTGAGGAGCAGCAGAGGAGCAGCTGAGGAGCAGCAGAGGAGCAGCAGAGGAGCAGCAGAGGAGCTGCTGAAGAGCTGCTGAGGAGCTGCTGAGGAGGAGGACCAGGAACAGAGTCACACAGAGTCACACAGAGTCACACAGAGTCACACAGTGTCGCTAAGCATCACGTAACATGAGGTTGAAGTCACAACCAGATTTCAGTCACGTTAGTTATGGAAAGCCGCTGGGTCCAGAACATCTGTAGACGTCTGTAGACAGCCGGACCAGGACCAGGCCCAGGACCAGGCCCAGGCCCAGGCCCAGGCCCAGGACCAGGCCCAGGACCAGGACCAGGCCCAGGACCAGGACCAGGCCCAGGCCCAGGACCAGGACCAGGACCAGGACCAGGACCAGGACCAGGCCCAGGCCCAGGACCAGGCCCAGGACCAGGACCAGGACCAGGACCAGGACCAGGCCCAGGCCCAGGCCCAGGCCCAGGCCCAGGCCCAGGACCAGGACCAGGACAGTATTCCCGTCCCTGTTTGAATGGCTGAGGATTTTGGGGGCGGCGGCATCATGCCATCAAGGTGCAGTCTAGGTCAACAGGGGCGGGGTATACTGACACCGACCAATAGCAGGAAGCCTTCCTGGTTCAACGTGTACGCACACAGACGTCAAAGAGTGGCAGCAGAGACAGCCTATCAGAGAGCAGCCTGCATGTGGTTGCCAGGTCAGCATGAAAGGAGCCAGATCTGAGCAGTAACGGGGCATATTATTCCCACAGCTACAAACAGGATGTAGAACAGACTCTGAGCTCTGATGGAACCAGAGCTCACAGCTTCTATGTTAATAATGTCTCACGAATGAGTCGTGAACATTACACAATATTGTATTTATTTTGAACTGACAGTGGAAGTTCTGCTCAGGCAGAACTGTCTTTGTCTTCCAAACCTTCTAGGTGTCATGGTGTTTCCTGGGGATGGTGCTCAGGTGCCTGGTGTGAGGAGGATTTCTTTTTATTCGATTATGTTATTGTCAGATTCCTCGGTAAGGACGGTCTTTGAGACAGCTCTGGGGTTTCCTTTGACCACTGAACACCACTCACAGGCTTCCTGAGCAGTGCAGTGGTCTCCTGTCTGGGACTGAACGAGCTGGAGCTCCAGACCTGGATCAGCTGCTCAGTGACACTCTGACCTGCTCTGAACTCTGACCCCTGAACCCGGGAATCCCTTGACCTCTGGCTACTAAACACTGTTAGTTTGGAACAGTTCTCTCTGTTTCCACAGTCTCTCTGCAGCACCAGTGCTTGCTGGGGGTGGGGGGTGGCATCAGCACTAGCCCAGAACCAGTCTACAACCAGACACTTTATGTGTTTTATTCCTTTATTTCTCAGGTTTCGTTGCAGCGTTCAGGTTACGAGTTTGAGAACAATAATAGGAAATGTTTTGAGTTAGAGCTGCAACGACACACACACACACACATACACACAGACACGCGCACACACACACAGGTCTTTCAGTGATGGCTGCTCATTCATTCATTGTTCATTCATACTGCTAATGGTCCGAGTCATGGCTTTGTCACACACACACGCACACACACTCTCTCTGACTTTATGTGTGTGTGTGTGTGTGTGTGCACTGTTGTAGATCCACAGCTACCCCTGCTGACAGATTGAAGTTACTGAATGTGTGTGTGTGTGTTTGTGCATGCATGTGTCAGTCACCAAATTTTTACTAATCAGACCAATTTAAAGTATTAATAATAACAACAACAACAACAATAATAACGACAATAAGAATAATCAATCAATCAGACTTTATTTGTCCCCCAATGGGGCAATTTGTTTCACAACAGTGGGAGCACCAACAGGGTGTAAATAGTCAGACAGGATAGAATTTGCTTTCCTGAGAAGCTGTTTGTTGTGCAGATCCCATCACTTTACTACTAACACTGACAACTTTGTTCAGGAGGCTTCTCTTCCACCCTCAAAGATTGAAACCAGCAAATAAAAGAAAACGTAATCTCAGGCTCTATAAAAGAACGATCAAACATACTCATCAGGGCAGAATCAACTTGAAGTTGAGCTAGTTTCTGAAGACAATACACATGCTGTGAACTCTTCTTGTAGAGCAAGTCAGTAGTTTTCTGGAAGGTCAGCTTGTTGTCAAGACACGTGCCTAAGTATTATTGAATAATATTATTAAATAATAATACTCAGCAAGTTCAACTTTCTGACCTTCTATCAGTGTAGTGTCAGGAGTGGGCTGCACACGCCTGAAATCTCTGCACATGTCCTTTGACTTTAAACACACACCAGTTTAGAGAATACTCAACCACAAGACCATGTGAGGTTTCAGTACTGTTTAAAGGACTAACTATAACGTCTGCAAACCTCAATATGACAATTTTCGAAGTTGCTACGACAATCATTAGTGTATAATATATACAACAAAGGTGAGAGAACGCACTGTTTGGAGATCCCGTAGATGTTACAGAAGTCTCAGACAGTTTCCCATTCACTCTGACTCTTTGAGTTCTACAAGGTCCAAGATCCAACCCACAATACTGCCTTCTAGACCAAAGCTATTCATCAGTCGCTGGATTAATAAATGAGGCTGAATAGTATTAAAGGCAGATGAAAAGTCAACAGACATCAATCTTACATGGTTATTAGAGATTTCAAGGTGGCTATGGATATAATTCAACAGAGTTATGGTGGTGTCCTGGACCCCCCTCTTGGGGAGGGTCTGCAGTGGGTCAAGAAGATGTTCTGTATGTTTCAACTATTCGGCTTTAATCAATTTTTTAAATGACTAAGATAATAAAATATTACATATCATATATTAATATGAATAATATGTATTATTGTTGTGTAGTTGTTGTTGTTGTTGTTACACCTGCTAATGGTGTCCATATAAAAAGAACAGATTAATAATACCTCTCTGATCTCAGGATAAACTTTTTCCATCTTTATTTTCCTTCAGGCAACACGCGGGCCACCTCGTGCTCTCGGTCTCGGGGTCCTTCCGGGGTCCTTGAAGCCCGTAGTCGCGAGCCAGTATTGAAGGACTGTGCACGAGACCGAGCCGAGCGGGGCCGAGCCGAGTCGCCTTGAGCCGAGTGGTACCGAGGCGAGCCGAACCAGGCCGAGCCGAGCCGAGCGGGACCGAGCCGAGGCTTCCCGGGCCGGGTCGAGGGGATGATGAGCGGCCGCAGCAGCGCCCTGGCCGCGGCCGTGTGCGGCGCTCTGCTGCTCGGCTACTGCGTCTACTTCGACCGGAAGAGACGCAGCGACCCGGCCTTCAGGGACCGCCTCCGGGAGAGTAAGTCACCCGAACCGAGCTGGACCAGGCCGAGCCAGGGCCCAGCCGGGCCCAGCCGGGCCCAGCCGGGCCCTGGCTCGGGGTCAGACTCAGACAGGCAGAGTCAAGCTAGAGCCCCAAAAACGAATCGATTGATCGACTAATAAACTCAGTCACCTATTTCATTCACTGATTCGTCAATATTGGCTTTTAAAACATTTTTTGAGACTAATATTAAGAAATAAAGTAAAAATGATTGACCTTGTTTTTTAAAAGTGTTAATAATTAGTTAGATAATGTTGTAATGAAAGACTGAACTGTGAGTTCAGTGTTTTGAGACTAGAAAAGAGCAGAATAGAATCTGTCTTTATTTGTCCCCCAACGGGGACAAGCCACACAGTAGTAAAGGGGACAGAGCAGTGGGGCAGATTATTAAAAAGACAAGTAACATTTATTGAAAAAACCTTAACCAGAGACATAAGTTAGACACTATTTACAAAAATAGCAACAGAACCAATGATTGAGAAAATGGATGGATGGATGATGGATGGGTGGTGAATGGATGGATGGATGGGAGGGTGAGGTGTCCTAGGAACTGTTGGCATGAATGTTCGCTGTTTGTGTCCTTTAATAACCAACCGATCAGTGGATCGATGAAGCCGTCGACAGCTGCGACCTTCATCTTCACCTTGAAGGTCATCAAAGCTTCTGAACTCAGAGACTGAAGAAACGCTCACAGTGTCCAAGTCCAGAGACCTGAAGACATCCAGACGGTCCAGCCTCAGGGTCAGCTGATGACGGACTGTTTGTTTGTTTGTTGAAGGGAGGAGGAAGCAGAAAGCAGCCAAGGAGAGAGCAGGACTGGCCAAGGTGAGATCCATATCTACTAGATCGATGATAGATCTTTTTAAGCTCTACCTTTTTTGCATGGTTTTGATACATTTTGCATTGTGACAGTTGTGAAAGTGGTCCAGTTTTGTGTAGGTCTTGTATCTTCTTGTTGACGTGGATCTATGGTAGAAGTGACAGAGGATCACGCAGGCTTACGTAGCATCTCGCTCTCTGTCTCGCTCATCTTCTCTCCAGCTTCCGGACCTGAAGGACGCCGAGGCAGTACAGAAGTTCTTCCTGGAGGAGATCCAGCTGGGGGAGGAGCTCCTGGCTCAGGGTAAGGCTGGCTTCCTGTCTGAGCCGCTGCTTCCTGTTAGCGTGCTAGCTCGCTAGCTAGCTCTGACCCTCTGTTTGTGCAGGAGACTACGAGAACGGCGTGGAGCACCTGACCAACGCCATCGCCGTGTGTGGACAGCCGCAGCAGCTGCTGCAGGTGCTGCAGCAGACGCTGCCGCCGCCCGTCTTCCAGATGCTGCTCACCAAGCTGCCCAGCATCAGCCAGGTCAGGGGGCGGGGCCTGGGAGGGGCGGGGGGTGGGGGGTGGGGCGAGGGCGGGGCTTAGAGGCAACAAAACACTGACTCCTCTGGAGTCTTCCACCTGATCCAGGTTCAGGTCCTAGTTTGAGTCAATGTCCATTTGTAGGGCCACGCTTAGTTCCAAGTCCAGATCCTGGGCCAAGTCCAGATCCTGGCCAGAGCCTTTAATCATGTAAAAGTGCACGAAGTGTCACGTTTAGTCACATGATCATTCCTGTGAGTGGCAGCAGAGACAGCCTGTCAGAGAGCGGCCTGCATGTGGTTGCCAGATCAGCATGAGAGGAGGGAGATCTTATATTGATCTTATATTCCCACAACTACAAACAGGAAGTAGAATAGACTGGGCTCTGATGGAACCAGAGCTCATAGCTTCTATGACAACAGAGAACTGTTCTACGTCTCCTTTAGAGACTCTCTCTCTTTCTCCTCCTCTGTCTGGTTCTGTTTCTCCTCTTTACCCACAATCCTCTGGATGACCTAGACCCAGTAGAACCTTCCAGGTCCAGTTTCTAGAGCTCTGGTTAGAAGTGAAGCTACAGATGTGTTAATAACTTGCTCTCTTAATGAAACTCTCCTCCTCTTCTCCTCCAGCGCATCGTGAGTGCACAGAGTCTGAGCGAGGACGATATAGAGTGAGGCCTGCTCCTCCTGCTCCTGCTCCTCATCCTCCCGTTTCCATGACGACCAGCCAGCTCCTCGGCCTCTGTCACTCAGGCCGATGTCCGTCTCCTCCCATCGCAGCGTCTTAAAGGGAATTAGTTTCTTTTTCGTGTGTTAGTGGTTTTCATTAAGTTGAGGGAAGAGTGTGTGTGTGTGTGTGTGTGTGTGTGTGTGTGTGTGTGTGTGTGTGTGTCATATCAGTACTAGACTTCTGGTTATTTATTCGACTCGACTTTGTGAAAATCACTTCAAGGAGTGAGAACGTTCAACTCTGGTCAGGACGTGGAAATCCAATAAAAGTGACGAGACGAAGGCCGAGTGTTGGAGTCTGTGTTGTTGGGCTGGAAATGAGTGGAAGCTGGGATGAGGAGGTGCTGGAGGCTGGGATGAGGAGGCGCTGGAGGCTGGGATGAGGAGGTGCTGGAGGCTGGGATGAGGAGGCGCTGGAGGCTGGGATGAGGAGGTGCTGGAGGCTGGGATGAGGAGGTGCTGGAGGCTGGGATGAGGAGGCGCTGGAGGCTGGGATGAGGAGGTGCTGGAGGCTGGGATGAGGAGGTGCTGGAGGCTGGGATGAGGAGGCGCTGTCTGCTTCAGCTCATCTTTGTGGCACATTGTGGTTCTGTTTGGTTGCTCTATGACACACACACTCTACTACCACTACTCACATACACACTCACATTCTCACCAACATACTCGCGTACAAACTCAAGTGCTAACGTACTGTACGTGAGTATGTACATGAGTATGTACGTGAGTATGTATGTATGTGAGTATGTACATGAGTATGTATGTGAGTATGTACATGAGTATGTACATGAGTATGTACATGAGTATGTCAATATGTACGTGAGTACTAACGTACATACTCACGTACTGTGAGTACTTAAATACTCACTATGTACATACTCGCGTACATACATTCATTCCCCCTCTCTCTCTCACACACACACACACACACACACACACACACACACACACACACACACACACACACACACACACACACACACACACACACACACACACACACACACACACACACACACACACACACACACACACACACACACACACACACACACACACACACACACACACACACACACACACACCTCAAACACTGAAGAAAAGTTTCATGGATTCTCTTTAATGATGCAGACGATCTTATTTACATGATTCACTGAACAAAAGAACAAAAAAAAGATGGTTCGCTCTAGAGGGAACCCCTCAGGTGTGGACCCTCAGGTGTGGACCCTCAGGTGTGGACCCTCAGGTGTGGACCCTCAGGTGTAGACCCTCAGGTGTGGACCCTCAGGTGTGGACCCTCAGGTGTGGACCCTCAGGTGTAGACCCTCAGGTGTGGACCCTCAGGTGTGGACCCTCAGGTGTGGACCCTCAGGTGTGGACCCTCAGGTGTGGACCCTCAGGTGTGGACCCTCAGGTGTAGACCCTCAGGTGTAGACCCTCAGGTGTGGACAGTCTTGTTGGGCTTGCCTTTCAGTCCTTTCTTCTTCTTCTTCTTCTTCATCTTCTCTGGATCAACTGTCTCCCCTTTGAAGGACGTGGAGCTTGTTCTCGCTACCTGCAGCGGCCTGGACCCTCCTCTTCCTCCTCCAAATTGTCCTCTCACTCCTCTTCCTCCAAATCCTCCTCTCACTCCTCTTCCTCCAAATCCTCCTCTCACTCCTCCTCCTCCTACGACTCCTCCTCTCACTCCTCCTCTTCCTCCAAACCCTCCCCTTCCTCCTCCCCTTCCTCCTCCAAATCCTCCTCTCACCCCTCCTCTTCCCCCTTTCCCCCCTGCTCCTCCTCTTCCTCGCACTGCTCCTCTCCCCCTTCCAGATACACCTCTTGCTCCTCCTGCTGCTCCTCTTCCTCCGCCTGCAGCTGCTCCGTCCTCAGCCTTGCTCTTCATCTTCTCCTTCTTCACGGAGCGGCTGACGCGGAGGCTCCGCCCCCCCAGCGTGCTGCCGTGCAGCTCCAGAGCCAGCTGCACCGAGTCGGCGCTCTGAGGAGACAGAGCTGCCGTTACCTCACAGACCTGGTCCGTGTGTGTGTGTGTGTGTGAGGATGAAGAGCTGCAGGCTCATGGGGAGCATGAGAGCGAGCTGAGGTCAAAGGTCAGGACGGGTCCTCACCTGGAACAGGACGTAGCCGAACCCTTTCCCCATCCCAGAGTCTCTGTCCCGCACCAGCCGCACCGCCTCCACCGCTCCACACTGCTCGAAGTGGCGCCGGAGAGACAGCTCACACGTGTCTGTGGGGGGGGGGGGGGGGGGTCGCTGTGGGGTGAGTGGGGGGGTGTGTGTGTGTGTGTGAGTGAGTGGTCTTTCAGAGAAACTCACCAAACGACAGATTCCCCACAAACACCGAGCGTCTGTGGTCGTGCTGCAGGACGACAACAGAACGTCAACAAACAAACAAACAACAGCGAGTGGGCGGGGCTAACTCACCGCCGAGCTGTCCGTCACCCTGTCAACACGGATGTAGAAATCTGTCTGGATCTCCAGACCATTCCTGAAACACAGAGGAGGAGAAGGAGCAGGTGAGGAGGAGGTGAAGAAGAGGGGGTGAAGCAGATGAGTGTTGACCCCTGACCTCTCCAGGGCTTTGGCCACGCCCTCTTCCTCTTTGAAGACCACGTATGCGTTGATGCTCTGCTTCTTGGGATGAGCCTTACGCCTGGAGACAGGTCACATGATCCTCATTACACACACACACACACACACACACACACACACACACACACACACACACACACACACACACACACACACACACACACACACACACACACACACACACACACACACACACACACACACACACACACACACACACACACACACACACTTACTGGATGACGGCCACTTTGTGAGACATGGATGGATCCTCTCTGACCTGCAGGACACACCCACACACACAGAGCATGACACCATCAGAGAGCAGTGTGTGTGTGTGTGTGTGTGTGTGTGTGTGTGTGTGTGTGTGTGTGTGTGTGTGTGTGTGTGTGTTTACCACAGAGCGGAAGCGGACAGACTCGATGGTTCCGTAGCCTTTAAACAGAGTCAGCAGCATCTGCATGAGAGACACCTGTGATGTCACCACGGGGGCGGGCCTTCAGTCAGTGATGTCACTGCAGGGGGCGGGGCCTGTCCTTACCTTCTTGGTACAGTTAATGGGCAGGTTTCCTACGAACACTGTCCTCTTGCTCTTCATCGCCTCCTCTTGCTTCTCGGCCTTCAGCTGCTGCCTCCTCTTCACCCACTTCTCCACGCTGTTCTCTGCTCCTTCCGCCTCCTCCTCCCCCTTCCTCCTTTGCTTCTTCTTCTTCCTGTCTGGAGCACCCTCCTCCTCCTCATCTGCATTCTGGAGACTGATCTCCCTGGAGAGGAAGGAGGAAGAACAGTCTGAACTAAACCGGACTAAAGAGGAAGAAGAAGAAGAAGAGGAGGAGGAGGAGGAGGAGGAGGAGGAGGAGAAAGAAAAGGAGAGGGAAAATGAGGAGCATCTGTGTAGAAGAGGATGAAGGCGATAGAGCTGAGGGTGATGAAGATGACGGAGCTGAAGGTGATGAAGGAGGTGTGTACCTGTCCTCCAGCCTCTTGTCGGCCTGTGATTTCGCTCGGAGTATCTTCATCTTCTTCCTCTTCAGGTCATTCTGACCTTTGACCTCAGCCTCTTCCTTCTGCTCTGGCACCACGTTGCTGGTCTGGACAGGCTGGGCGGAGGACCGGAGGGGGGGGGGGGGGTCAGTAATAACATTGATGATGGCTCTCACCCAGCATCTGGAGCCCTCACACACTCTTACTCAACATCTGGAGCCCTCACAGCTGACATCACTTGATCGCTTGAGTCTTTAAGGGGTGGATTGGAACAGTGCTGACTGTGTGTGTGTGTGTGTGTGTGTGTGTGTGTGTGTGTCTCACCCTGGGGGCAGGCTGGAACAGTGCTGAAGGTGTGTGTGTTGAGCAGCTGAACAGCGCTGACAGAGTTGACCTCTCTGCCTTGGACTGGAACAATCCTGACACCTGACCCACGGCGTAGTCACATGACTGCTGCTCCGCCCCCTCCCCCTCCCCCTCCCCCTGCACCTCCGCCTCGCCGCTGGACACACACAGTAGGAAGAACACATCACTGGTTTCCACACTCAGGAGTAAACATCCCAATTGATTAATAATGCTTCAGAGTGTGTGTGTGTGTGTGTGTGTGTGTGCGTGTGTGTGTGTGTGTGTGTGTGCCAGGCTTCACAGCAGCACAGACCGTGTTTAACACAGTAACATCAAAAACAACAATAAAGTAAAAGCAGAAATAACAACAATCACATACAATCATAATAGTAACAACAATGCAATGGCGATACTACTCAGTGAAGAACAAGATGAAGTGAGAATGTAAACAAACCTGCGCGCGAGCTTCTTCTTCATGTTTCCTTGCGTCACGAGGAACAGTGGCTGAGCAGTTCCTACAGACCCAGAGACTGGTGTTTCTATGAAGTCCACCTGCTTTCACCTGCTGGTTAACCTGTCTGAAAGACTGACCCGAGTCCCTGCACACACACTCCGTCCACACGCTGCTCAAACCGCGTCCGCCTCGTAAGCAGCTCCGCTGGAAACACAGTTGCCCGGAACCTTTAGCAGCACTAACGTTACCGGATCTGAGCGGACAGACTGACTCTTCAGGCAGGGCTTCCAACGACCCCAACCTGAGTTTATATGTTTATCGTTTATGTTAACCGTAGTTTTCCGGGATCTTAGTGGAAATCTGTCCACAAATTATTATCAGCCAGTTCCATGAACCGTGAACTGCCCGCAGTGTTTTGCCGGATGTGGGTGCCTCCGTTAAACGGGTCCGTTCCGGCAGCAGCTCGGCTGACGGAGCAGCGGCAGGAAGCAGCCAGCTGTTTGTCTCTGTCCGTTGGGGTCAGTTCGGGTCTGTTCGGGTCAGTTCGGTTCTGTTCGGGTCAGTTCGGGTCTGTCTCCATGGGTCTGGACAAGGCCGAGCCGCAGCCGGTGCCGCAGGACGCGGTGGGGAGGCGGGTGCAGAGCGGAGGGTACCGAGCCACGGTCCGGTACCGGGGCCCGGTACCACCCACAGAGGGTGAGATCCGGGGCCTTCCGAACCGTAAGAAGCAGCCAGAACCGTGAAGGAGCAGCTGGATAGACGGGTAGATAGGTAGACACATAAATACACTCTGGGCAGAACCAGACAGGACGGGTCCATCATGGGCCTGTGGACCTGGGGAACTCCGAGCATTCACCTGGTCGGAAGCAGCCAATCAAAGCTCAGCATACGTGTGGTTGCCAGATCAGCATGAAAGGAGCCAGATCTGAGCAGGAACATGGCATGATATTCCCACAGCTTCAAACAGGAAGTAGAACAGACTCTGAGCACTGATGGAACCAGAGCTCATAGCTTCTATGATAACAGAACAGATCTATATATACTGCTTTGAACTGTTCTACATCTCTTTTAAAGCAGAGACTCTCTATGACCACCATCTGTGATGTGTGTGTGTGTGTGTGTGTGTGTGTGTGTGTGTGTGTGTGTGTGTGTGTGTGTGTGTGTGTGTGTGTGTGTGTGTGTGTGCGCGCGTGTGTGCGCGTGTGTGTCCAGGTGAGTGGCTGGGGGTGGAGTGGGACGACCCAGAGAGAGGGAAACATGATGGCAGCCATGATGGAATCCAGTACTTCACCTGCAGGTCACTCTGATCCCTCCTCTGTGTGTGTGTGTGTGTGTGAGACTCAGACTCTGTGTGTGTGTGTGTGTGTGTGTGTGTGTGTGTGTGTGTGTGTGTGTGTGTGTGTGTGTGTGTGCGCGTGTGTGCGTGTGACTGTGTTTGAGAGAGAGAGAGAGAGAGACTGTGTGTGTGTGACTCTGACTGACTGTATGTGTGTGTGTGACTGACTGTGTGTCTGTGTGTGACTGACTGACTGTGTGTCTGTGTGTGACTCTGACTGTGTGAGTGTGTGTGTGTGTGTGAGAGAGAGACTGTGTGTGTGTGTGTGTGACTCTGACTCTGACTGTGTGTGTGTGTGTGTGTGCAGGCGGCCCGGCGCCGGCTCCTTCCTGCGGGCCTCCAGGCTGAGCTTCGGCGTGGACTTCCTGTGGGCGGTGCGGGGGCGGTACCAGTGTGAGCGGGGGGAGGTGCTGAGCTGCGCCTCCCAGCAGAGCGTCTCCTGGGGGAGGCTGCAGGAGCGCAGGTCATCCATGAGCCTAGCACCTTGGCCTGGCCTCCTCCTCATGCTTGTGTGTGTGTGTGTGTGTGACTCTGACTGTGTGTGTGTGTGTGTGTGTGCGCAGCCTGGACAGCCTGCCCTCTCTGCTGCTGGGCCAGTCGGAGGTCAGCGGTCCTGGAGCAGAAGGAGAGATCCAGAGAAGCACCCCCAGTATCCTCCAGGAGCTGCGACCACCAACCCAACCAAGCTTGTTGTGGTTGTTGTTGCTGTTGTTGCTGTTGTCGTTGCTCCTCCTCCTCCTCCTCCTCCTCCTCCTCCTCCTTAGCTCTGCCCCCAGACGTGCAGTGGTTGGACCTGAGTGCCTCTCTGCTTAGCAGCTGGGAGGACCTAGCAGCCATCTGCCTGCAGCTGGAACATCTGGAGGGGCTGCAGCTCAGGTGTGTGTGTGTGTGTGTGTGTGTGTGTGTGTGTGTGTGTGTGTGTGTGTGTGTGTGTGTGTGTGTGTGTGTGTGTGTGTGTGTGTGTGTGTGTGTGTGTGCTGACTGATCTCCTGGTCCTCCAGCTCCAATCGGCTGCGTCTCCCGCTCGACGTCTCCTCTCTGTGCGGCTCCTTCTGCAACCTCCGAGTCCTGGCTGTCAACAGCTGTGAGCTGAGCTGGAGCCAGGTGACACACACACACACATACACACACACACACACATACTAACACACACACACATACACACTCACATACTCACACACACACACACATATGATCAATGACATCAAGAGTAATGACATCGAAACAACAGTTATAGGCTCAAACCTCAAACTTTCTTTCTGTGTTTGTGTGTGTCAGATCCTGGAGTGCGCCCCCATGTGGCCACAGCTGGAGGATCTCAGTGTGGAGGACAACAACATCAGAGAGCTGCAGAGGTAACACTGTGTGTGTGTATGTGTGTGTGTGTGTAACTGTCCTGACTGTGTGTGTGTGTGTGTGTGTAACTGTCCTGACTCTGTGTGTGTGTGTGTGCACGCGCATGTGTGTGTAACTGTCCTGACTCTGTGTGTGTGTGTGTGTGTGTGTGCAGCCCTGATGGAGTCCTGCAGCAGCTGAAGATTCTCAACCTGTCCTCCAACCCTCTACTGCAGGGGACAGTGCTCAGCTTATCTGCCCTGCCCAGGTACACACACACACACACACACACACATACATATACTCACACACACACACACACTTATTTTTCCAACTTCATGGGGACCTAAATCTTGACTGAAGGTTTTGATGTGTCCAGACTAGAGGAGCTGAACCTGGCTCAGACTGGTCTGTCTCACCTGAGCTTCGATGATGTTGCTCCTGGAAACCAAACGTCCAAGTTCCCTAAACTCAAGATGCTGAACCTGGACCAGAACCACATCTCTGAGGTCAGTGATTAGACATTAGACCCTGAACCTGGACCAGAACCACATCTCTGAGGTCAGAGACCATAGACTTGACTCTGAATGCCCCTCCCTCTCTCTCTCTCCCTGTCTCTCTCTCTCAGTGGGGGGTGATCGACGAGTTGTCCAAGTTGTCGTCTCTGGTGAAGTTGTCGTGTCGCTCTAACCGTCTGGTGACTGATGATGGGAATCCTCAAACAGCCAATCAGCTGCTGATCGCCAAACTGGGCCGGCTGCAGCTGCTCAACAGCTGTGAGGTGACAGACGCTGTGTGTGTGTGCGTGTGTGTGTGTGTGTGCGCGCGTGTGTGTGTGTGCGTGTGTGTGTGTGTGTGTGTGTGCGGCGCATGCGCACGCGTGTGTGTGTGTGTGTGTGTGTGTGTGTGTGTGTGTGTGTGTGTAACTGTCCTGACTGTGTGTGTGTGTGTAACTGTCCTGTGTGTGTTTGATTTGTGACACGTTGCCATGGTTACCATCAGATCCATCCTGAGGACCGACGGGGGGCGGAGCTTGACTACATCAAGATGTTTGGAGCTCAGTGGTTGGAGGAGAGTGGGGGCGGAGCCACAGCTCCCAGCAGCCACTTCAGCAACCAGCACCCCCGCTACCTGAGCCTAATACAGAGTGAGCCTAACCCTAACGCCCCCAACACACACACACACACACACACACACACACACACCCATGCTGACAATGACCCTGTGTTCCAGAGTACGGTGCTCCGGAGGAGGCGGAGCTTAAGAAGCCAGAGCAGTTCGCGCTGAAGAACCAGCTGCTGAGTAAGTCCCGCCCCCTCTCCATCGCTGCTCTCTGATTGGCTCTAACCCTGACTTTGCTGCTTGTTTTCTTGGCAGGGATCACGTTCCTGTTCCCAGACGAGCCAGACCGGAAACCTATCGAGAGGAAGCTGCCAGGTAAAACCCCTCCCCCTCCCCTCCTCACTTCCTGTTCCATATTCTGACCATGGGGGGTGAGGGGGCGGGGCCTGTGTTACTGCTCTGACCAGTCACTGAGGGGGCGGGGCCTGTGTTTCAGCCTCCATGCTGGTCCAGAAGGTGAAGGGATTCCTGTTCCGTCTCCTCAGAGTCCAGGCTGAAGATCTGAGGCTCAGCTACACCAGCAACAAGGTAGGACCAGAACTAAAACATGGACCTGGACCTGGACCTAGAACCAGAACCTGGACAAGATCCATAACTAGAATCTGAACTAGAACCTGATCCATAACAAAAACCAGAGCCAGAACTAGATCCATAAGGAGAACATGGACTTGGACCAGAACTACAGCCAGATCCAGAACTAGAACCAGAACCAGGTCCAAAAGGTCTCAGTATGTTCACCTGATTTTGAAGAATACACTGATGATGACACTGTTTTTTTTTGTTTTTACTCCATTTCTCTCCTCCTCCTCTCGTCTCCTCCTCCCTCATCTCCTCCTCCTCTTCCTCAGATGGTAGGGACAGAGTTCCTGCTGGACAGTGACCTGAAGACTCTTCAGTTTTACTCCATTGAGGATGGAGATCAAGTGCTGGTACGCTGGTCCTGAATTCTCCAGGAGCAAAGCAAAGACTCTGAGGCCGTAACCATGGAGACGTTTGGCCTGCGCCGTAACCATGGAGACGTTTGGCCTGCGCCGTAACCATGGAGACGTTTGCCACTCTTCTGATTGGACGAGTGAGGAGAGTGGCAGGAGCTGAGGAGCTCAATAAATCATTTGACAATCAAATGATCAGTGAAGACGTTCTCCCCGCGCTTGATGTTTAGTGCCACTAGAGGGCGACTCGGCTCGCACTCAAACAGCTTCTTCCTGAGCTGGTTTTCCAGAAGTCTCCGTCTAGAGGTTGTGTTCACATGTTTTTTGTTTTGTTTTGACTGAAAAAGTTTAAATTAAATTCTTAATGTGAGGAAAGGCTTTGAGGCTTTGAGATGTGACTAAAGGAAACTTCATGTCCACTGTTTCCACCTCCAGTGTTGCCAATTTCCAGGTCTTAGAGATAATGGATGTAATTCTGTTTTCAGGATCAGGTAAAAGAACAAAGATCAAAGAAATTAGTTTTTATTCAAAAACGTTTTATTTCCAATAAAAACAGAAATGTATGAGTGTCAATGTTTTTTGTGTCAGTGGACATTAAAATCTTTGAGTGAACACGAGACCTCATGCAACTGTAAAAAGTCTAATTTCAAAGTTATTATTTACATGTTTGTAGAAGACTTCACTGAGAGTCTTTACTTGAAATGACTCGAAAAGATGTGATACATTTAGGGACCGCAGGACCCAAAACATCTGGTCCTGATTTCCACCTTTTTAATCATGTGACTTTATTAAAACAAAACTTTACTGACAAGACCTTCTCGAGCTTCACGGGTCAGGTTTGAGCTTGGTTCAGACCTGCCACGTGTTTGATTTAAGGCCTTTGAGAAAGAAATTCATCGTCTGCAGGGTTTCTAAAGCACTCGGGATCCTTCCCCGGAGGATTCAGTCACTGGATTGTCTCTCACGGCTCATTAACAAACAGAAGAAATCAACAAGGAATAAGTTTCACATTTAACACGTTGCAAACAGTTAACCACTCAGAGTTTAGCCCCTGTAGAGTCCCTGACGGCCTGCGGGTGGCGCTGTTTCTCAGTTTGAATGAAAAGTCTGCGTCAGAATGGAGGAACCTGAAGTGACGTCAGATCTGTATGGAAGCTCAGAACGGCCACAGTGTTTTCTTTTAGCGACGGTAGCTGACGATAACGAGGTATTGGTTCGTTATCTCAACGGAACAACTTTCACTTCTCACCACAACGACAGTCCATAACTATGTTATGGTGATAATGCAGAATCTATTTTGTTTTCTTGATATGAAAACGTTTCTGACACACACTAATATACTTCGTTATGATCCAGACTCGTCTTCTCCTTGACCTGAGGCCTCTCCATCCTGATCAGTGATCAATAGTAGATATGATTGATCTCCTCCCTCAGGGTTCCTGGCTCCATGTGTCTGCTCATCTGTGTGGGATGGGAGGGTTTTATTCATGTTTGGTAAAGCACAGTGGACTGCTTCCTCCAGCGTAAAAAGTGCTTTGAACAACAAGTTTTGATCGATTAAAAGTCAAAATAAAGTCATCGTGAAAAAAGTGGAAGAAAAAAGAAACACTGGGCCGCTCTCAGCTTCCATAGGTTTGTACAAAAGCTCCGTTCAAGTAAGAAAAGTAGTAAACGACAAAACTCTGGTGAGTGTGTTTGGTCTGTCCCTGAACGCCTCACGGGCCGCCCTCCTCGCAGCGCTCAGCCACGATGGCGTTGTCGTCGGGGGCGGGGCCAGGGGCGGGGCCGGGGGCGGGGCCGGGGGCGGGGTCAGGGCAGCGGCAGCTGAAGCCTCCGAGCCGAGGGAGACACAGCTGGGAGCAGCCGCCGTTGTTAGCACAGTAGTTATAGCCTGGAGACACACAGACACAGGTCAACAGCTGGACGTCTTCACCAGTAACCACAACCAGAGCCTGGACCGGACCAGACGGGACAGGTTGGGACGGCACGGGACGGGACAAGATGGGACGGGACAAGACGGGACGGGACAAGATGGGACGGGACAAGAGGGTACGGGACAAGACGGGACGGGACAAGATGGGACGGGACAAGATGGTACAGGACAAGACGGGACGGGACAAGATGGAACGGGACAAGAGGGTACAGGACAAGACGGGACGGGACAAGAGGGTCAGGACAGATAATACAGATATAACAGTAATACCAGTAACAATAGAAATAATAAAATAATAAATGAGCAAGACATTCATGACCAAAACACTACGTCCATGTTAGACGCACTCTCACACCTGCCTGCTAGCATGCTAATAGCTGCTAGCTCGTTTGTCATCTGTCATGTGTTCGGTTCAATAATGTGAACTTGACCCTAACCCTAAGCCTTAACCCTACTCCCTAACACTACCCCTAGTTCCTAACTCTAGTTCCTAACTCCAGTTCCTAACACTAACCCTAGTTCCTAACCCTAGTTCCTAACCCTAGTTCCTAACTCCAGTTCCTAACACTAACCCTAGTTCCTAACTCTAGTTCCTAACACTAACCCTAGTTCCTAACCCTAGTTCCTAACACTAACCCTAGTTCCTAACCCTAGTTCCTAACACTAACCCTAGTTCCTAACCCTAGTTCCTAACACTAACCCTAGTTCCTAACCCTAGTTCCTAACTCTAACCCTAGTTCCTAACCCTAGTTCCTAACACTAACCCTAGTTCCTAACCCTAGTTCCTAACACTAACCCTAGTTCCTAACCCTAGTTCCTTACCCTACTTCCTATGTGCTCTCAGGTGCTCTCCCCAAAGTGATCTCTCATCTCTCAATTCCAGATGTATGTGAGGAGTGGAGGAGTTCAAAGTCTGGTACCAGAGTAGTGTGTTCTCTATTCCTCTCTGTTCCACCCTGCTCCTCGCTGCTCCTCCTTGCTCCTCCCTGCTCCTCCTTGCTCCTCCCTGCTCCTCCCTGCTCCTCTCTGCTACTCTCTGCTCCTCCCTGCTCCTCTCTACTCTGGTCTCTGGCAGCTGTGTCCTCCTGGCTGTGGGCCAGATGCTAGCGTTAGCTGCAGCTGCTGCTCCGTCCTCCTGGGAGCGTCGCAGCGCCGCGTTCCCACGCTTATATCCCCCCCCCCAGCCCAACCCCCCCCCAGCCCAACCCCCCCCCGTCCCCCTCGCCTGTGGAATCCATCAGACCTTCAGCAGACCCGGACCTGCAGCAGACCCAGACCTGCAGCAGACCCAGACCCAGACCAGCAGCAGACCCAGAGCCAGACCTGCAGCAGACCCAGACCCAGACCTGCAGCAGACCCAGACCCAGACCTGCAGCTGACCCAGACCCAGACCTGCAGCTGACCCAGACCCAGACCTGCAGCTGACCCAGAGCCACACCTGCAGCAGACCCAGACCCAGACCTGCAGCTGACCCAGACCTGCAGCAGACCGAGACCTGCAGCTGACCCAGACCTGCAGCTGACCCAGACCCAGACCTGCAGCTGACCCGGACCCAGACCTGCAGCTGACTCAGACCCGGACCTGCAGCAGACCCAGACCTGCAGCTGACCCAGACCCAGACCTGCAGCTGACCCAGACCTGCAGCAGACCCAGACCCAGACCTGCAGCTGACCCAGACCTGCAGCAGACCGAGACCTGCAGCTGACCCAGACCTGCAGCTGACCCAGACCCAGACCTGCAGCTGACCCGGACCCAGACCTGCAGCTGACTCAGACCCGGACCTGCAGCAGACCCAGACCTGCAGCTGACCCAGACCCAGACCTGCAGCTGACCCAGACCTGCAGCTGACCCAGACCTGCAGCAAACCCAGACCCAGACCTGGAGCTGACCCAGTCCTCTCAGGTCCTCAGGTCCTCCCCTGTCCAACAGACCACCTGAGTAGCTGAGCAGCTCTTTGAACCCTCACAGTCCAGTCCAGTCCAGTCCAGTCCAGTCCAGTCCAGTCCAGGTATGGAGTTCACCAACATAGCTCTTCCGTGTGTGTAGAGGAGGGAGTTGTGCTCTGAAAACATCATGTACTGCAGCTTTCCTCTCGTGCCAGTTGGAACCACTTCAGCTTTGCTTGTTTATATTTTTTTTAAATTGCATTTGAATGTCTATAATTGATCTATTATTGATTTTATTTCTATTTCCTGCCTGCCCCTGTAGACAGGGCTGTCCTACCTTGTGCACAATGTGTGGTTGCCGTAGCGACGCCGTAGAGCCGGGAACGCTTCTGGGGCAGGAACTCGTCTGTCTCTGTCTCCGACTGACGGTCCACAGAGACCACGGCCATCCTGAAGGACGGACACACACTGCTGGTCAACCAGGCCTTCACTGCCACTGACTGTGTGTGTGTGTGTGTGTGTGTGTGTGTGTGTGTGTGTGTGTGTGTCAGACAGTCACCTCCTCCAGTCTGTGTAGTAAAGGTTCTTCCCAAAGGAAACAAGAGCAAACGGATACTGGATCCCCTCCACGACCTGCCTCCTCAGCCGGCGGTGAGGGTCCATGCACTCCACCTTATGAGTCCCTGCAGGACCATGGACCCATCAATCAACTGACCAATCAATACATCCATCACTCAAAGAATCAATCAAGCAATTAACAAATCAACAGCTCTGTTTCCATTTGCAGCAACACCAAAATGTTAGATGATCTTCATCATGGAAACACCAAGACAAGAAGAAGAAAAGAAGAAGAAGGACAAGTGTATGTTCTGGGCTGAGGCTGAACCTGGGGCTGTGCTGCTGTAGATGTTGAGGGAGGAGACCAGGATGAAGCTCTGGATGCTGCTGGAGATATGTGGAAGAAGCAGGGCGAGGAGGAGGATACCTACTGGTCTGAACCAGTGGAGGAGGAGGATACCTACTGGTCTGAACCAGTGGAGGAGGAGGACACGTACTGGTCTGAACCAGTGGGAGAGGAGGATACGTACTGGTCTGAACCAGTGGAGGAGGAGGACACGTACTGGTCTGAACCAGTGGCCACGCTCCTTCTACAACTGCTATCAATCTATCTGTGTACTTTACCTGAGTATTTTAGCTATCTATCTAGCTAAAATACTATTTACTACTATAGCTACTATACTATAGCTACATAGGTAGCTAACTAGCTAGATGGTTTTCTTGTTCACTAGACAGATAGCTCAGAATTAGCTAGCGTGCTGTATCTAGGGCATCAAGCTCAATAGCCAGATAGCTGCTTAGCTAGATAGCTATCTTGCTAAACATATACTTAGTGAGTTAGCTATCTAGTTAGCATTAGTGGAAATGCTCCTTCTACTTTCCCATGTTTCTAGATCATGAAAGAAATGAGGAGCAGCCAGATGTGAGGAGCAGCCAGATGTGAGGAGGAGCCAGATGTGAGGAGCAGCCAGATGTGAGGAGGACCTAATGTAATGTGACATCAGGCTCTGCTCTGCAGCAGGAGACAGATGTGGATGGAGGATTCTAGAAGGGCTCAGATCCATCGTCCAGATGCTGGACCTTCACTTCAGTGGCCCTCACCACCTCTCACCTGCGTCGGCCCAGCACAGCTGCTGGCTGTCGGGGTCAAAGGTCAGGCCGTTGGGCAGCCCCAGGTCCTCGCTCACCAGGACGCTGCGGTCCGTCCCGTCCATGTTGGACGTCTCGATTTTTGGTCCATCTCTGTTCCAGTCGGCCCAGTACAGACGCCTGCACCCAGACACAGAACCAGTCAGAACACATAGTCACATAGTCATGATGACGAGAAGAAGACGTGAGGAGCTTCACAGAGCTGAGGAAGGTGAGCTCCCCTCAGGTCCTCAGAGACAGCTTCAGGTGAACCCTCACGTTTTCTTTGTTTTGTTCTCCACATGGAGAAGTTGTAAACCAGGTGCCAGAGTTAGAAAACAGTAAACGGTGCCCTCAGGTGGCCCTCAAAGACGGCTATTCACGATGATCTCATAGCACCAAGTCACAAAAACAGAAAAGTCCAGAGATGAACATGTGTCAAACTCAAGACAGGTTGTAATGAAGCTATGAAAAAGCCACAAAAAGTGGTGAGAACATTGCAAAATACACAGAAAAGTTCCAAAACGTCTGGAAAAAAGGTTGGTGAAGTCTCGTAAAAAGGAAAAAAGTCTTGAAACATTACAAAAAGACTTGAAACGTTGAAATTTAGATGTGACACATTTGAGACAACGCCCCGCCACCATAGCAACCCCATCTGGATGCAACACAGCAACAACGATGGGGGACCCCAGGTTTGTGCTGCTTGCTTGTAACAACATTTAACAGTGTCCTGCTTCTTCTGGTCTCAGTGGTGGAGCGCCACAGCGCCACACCCAGGCCTGGCCCAGGTACTGCAGCTCTTCAGTCACAGCCAGTGGATCCGTGTGGACACCAACGGTTCAGAACCGTGCTAAGCTGGTGGTGGGAGGAGAGAAAGCCTGAGGTCCCCAGATGTTCCAGCTGCAGCAGACTCACCCGTACGGCGGGTTGGTGGCGATGGCGCGCGGGTTGACCAGGTCCGTGTGGAAGAGGACGCGGCGGCGGCTGCCGTCCAGCCGGGACACCTCCACCGTGTCTCGCATCGAGTCGGTCCAGAAGAGCAGACGGGCCACGTGGTCGATGGCGATGCCTTCTGGACTCTGCAGGTCTGAGGATGAGAGGAAGCAAAGGATCAGACCTGGAGTGGGATCTGGACCCGGGTCAGAACCCCTGCCTCAAAGCCTGGATCCAGAACCTCCTGGGTCTCTAACCACCAGGACGGAGGTGGAGGAGACCCTGAGGAGCAGTGATGGGAAGGAGGGACTCAGACTGAACTTTACTGATTATTATTACCCTAAACTATTATAAATGATAAATTACAATTATAAATTACCCTAAACCTGTGACCTGACCTGTGACCTGTAACTTGTGACCTGACCTGTGACCTGACCTGTAACCTGTGACCTGACCTGTAACCTGTGACCTGTAACCTGTGACCTGTAACCTGTGACCTGACCTGTAACCTGACCTGTAACCTGACCTGTAACCTGACCTGTGACCTGACCTGATCTATGACCTGTGACCTGTAACCTGTGACCTGACCTGTAACCTGTGACCTGACCTGTGACCTGACCTGATCTATGACCTGTGACCTGACCTGTGACTGTGAAAACCTGACCTGATCTATGACCTGTGACCTGACCTGTGACCTGACCTAATCTATGACCTGTGACCTGACCTGTAACCTGACCTCTAACCTGACCTGTGACCTGGCATGTGACCTGTGACCTGACATGTGACCTGATCTGTTATCTATGACCTGTGACCTGTGTGACCTGTGACCCTGGTCGAACCTGAGCTGATGATGGCGCTCACGTCTCCTCCGCTCAGACCGGCTCGGCTGATGCTCGGCGCCGTGATGTCACTGAAGTAAACCATCTGGTCCACGCAGTCGTAGGCCACGGCGATCACCACACGGTCCTGAGGCGCGCACACACACACACACACACACACACACACACACACACACACACACACACACACACACACACACACACACACACACACACTTCACTGTCAGCTCCTCAAAGACTCATCTGTGTGGAGCTCCCACGCCTCCAGAGGAGAACAGAGGTCGTGGAGAAGAACAATGGCAGGACTGTGAAGCACTGGGAGAGAACATTCCAGGCCGCTGGGCTCAGCCTGATCTCCTGGAACAGGAGCTTCAGCCTGATCTCCTGGAACAGGAGCTTCAGCCTGGATCTCCTGGAACAGGAGCTTCAGCCTGATCTCCTGGAACAGGAGCTTCAGCCTGATCTCCTGGAACAGGAGCTTCAGCCTGATCTCCTGGATCAGGAGCTTCAGCCTGCATCTCCTGGAACAGGAGCTTCAGCCTGATCTCCTGGATCAGGAGCTTCAGCCTGGATCTCCTGGATCAGGAGCTTCAGCCTGGATCTCCTGGATCAGGAGCTTCAGCCTGGATCTCCTGGAACAGGAGCTTCAGCCTGATCTCCTGGATCAGGAGCTTCAGCCTGGATCTCCTGGATCAGGAGCTTCAGCCTGGATCTCC
>CM055189.1:516863-542847 GCA_029224185.1 Karalla daura
TAGACAGACAGACAGATAGACAGACAGATAGATAGATAGATAGATAGATAGATAGATAGATAGATAGATAGATAGATAGATAGATAGATAGATAGATAGATAGATAGATAGATAGATAGATAGATAGATAAGTGGATGGATAGACCCCCGACATTCTGAATCTTGATAACTTGATAGTGAGGAGGAGGAGCTGGGTTGGTGTCCTCTGGTTCCCATCATGCACCTGGACGTCTCCTCTGGAGCGCCCCCTCCTCCCAGGAAACACAGTCCAGATGTTCCTCTGTGTGTGTGTGTGTGTGTGTGTGTGTGTGTGTGTGTGCTCACAGACTCCAGCTGAGTTGTGTTTGCTTATGTAACAGTGAAGTAACAGCCCCCACCTGCTCCCTGCATCCTGCAGACACCCCTGATGTGTGTGTGTGTGTGTGTGTTGCCTCAGGCTACCCCCCCCACCCCCCGCCTCCCCCACAGGCTGCAGCTGAGGAAACACTCCCCCAGTTCAGTCTTCTGTTTGTCTTCCTGTGATGTTGCTGCAGCAGCTCCAGTGTGTGTGTGTGTGTGTGTGTGTGTGTGTGTGTGTGTGTGTGGCTAAAGGCTAGTCGGGGCCCCTCCAACACTTGGCCCCGCCCCTTCTGTGGGAGTGCCATGTCATTGGCTGATCTTGGCAGCTCAGGCGCTACATTCACCTCATTCAGAGTCTTGTACGTATGTTTGTATATATGTGTGCGTGTGCACATGAGTGTGTGTGTACATGAGTGAGTGTGTGTGTACATGTGAGTGTGTGTGTGTTCATGAGTGTGTGTGTTGGTCAGGAGGGGCGTTCAGGGACCACAGGAAATCAGAAAATCGGACACAGGTACAGTGGTATGCTAACCAGTAGCTAACTCATTTTCCCCCTCGTTACTGAAAGGATTAAGACTCTAGGAGCTTCTGTTCAAGTCCTTCTTTGTTTAACAGACTTTTAACCACATGGAGTCAGTATCGTCCCCATTCTACATTATTGTTGTTGATGCGCCGAATCTGATAAATATATGAATGTGAACCGTGGGTCTGTTCTTCAAACATGGTGAGATTTTGATATTGTTGCACTCCAGGACCAGGACCAGGACCAGGACCAGGACCAGGACCAGGACCAGGACCAGGGCCAGGACCAGGGCCAGGACCAGGAGCAGGAGAAGGACCTGGACCCGGATCCGGCCCCGGACCCGGACCCAGACCCAGACCCGGACCAGGACCAGGACCCGGACCCGGACCCGGACCCAGACCCGGACCCGGACCCGGACCCGGACCCGGACCAGGCCAGGACCAGGAGCAGCTATTGGCTGTTCCTGAGGTTGCCAGAAAGGTGCTGATCCCTCTTCAGGGGTTAATCCCAATAACCTGCCAGCGAATTAGCATAATAATGCTCATTAGCATTATGAGCTAATGAGCATTATTATGCTAATAATAATGGTCGATGATGATAATTATCATCGTTAGCTGCCGCGTTACTCACTGTGGACGGGGCCGATCTTGTTGCTCATGGCGTAGCGGATCAGACGGTTGTCGGCGTCGAACATGACAAAGATCTGGTCGACGGTGAGCTGCTGGGTGGGCGGGGCCTGGGGGGCGGGGTCATGGGGGGCGGGGTCATGGGGGCAGCCCTGGAAGGTGATGGTCTGGCGCCACTGGTAGCTCCTGGTCTCCGAGCGGCCGTCGGGCAGCGTGAGTGTGTACTCGCGGCTGGAGGACGACGTGATCACTGCCAGGAAACAGGAAGCACAGTGAGAAATGAAGACTGAAGAGGAAATAAACGAATGAGAGTTAAAACGTTTTAGAAATCTAACTACATTCTTTATTAAAGAATTAAAAAAATAAAAATGTGAAAATCTCAAAATTAAATTAAGAATAGAGTTATTTTGGTGCCACCATTCTGTTGTTCGACAGAACACACCTAAAATCTGGAAATAACCTGGAGAACCTGAATAAACCTGGAGACAACCTGGAGAACCTGAAGAAACCTGGAGACAACCTGGAGAACCTCTCAGGTGTCTCTGAACACAGCTCCTCTCCTGAGCTGCTCCTCCACACGTGTCCATCTAGAAGCTGATCTCAAAGTGTGATGGAAACACTTTGTTCACATCTCCAGGTCACGTGACCTGACGTAGGGGTCACATGACCAGTTCCCTTCAGACCAGATGGACAGAGGAGGAGACTCAACTGTTTCTACATCTGATTCAAAGATCTAAGAAAACTATGTTCTGGACATCCATCTTCCTCAGAGTGGAGGACCAGGACCACATGGTACCAGGGTTATTATGGGATGGAGGAGGACCACATGGTACCAGGGTTATTATGGGATGGAGCAGGACCACATGGTACCAGGGTTATTATGGGATGGAGCAGGACCACATGGTACCAGGGTTACTATGGGATGGAGCAGGACCACATGGTACCAGGGTTATTATGGGATGGAGCAGGACCACATGGTACCAGGGTTATTATGGGATGGAGCAGGACCACATGGTACCAGGGTTATTATGGGATGGAGGAGGACCACATGGTACCAGGGTTATTATGGGATGGAGCAGGACCACATGGTACCAGGGTTTTTATGGGATGGAGGAGGACCACATGGTACCAGGGTTATTATGGGATGGAGCAGGACCACATGGTACCAGGGTTATTATGGGATGGAGCAGGACCACATGGTACCAGGGTTATTATGGGATGGAGCAGGACCACATGGTACCAGGGTTATTATGGGATGGAGCAGGACCACATGGTACCAGGGTTATTATGGGATGGAGGAGGACCACATGGTACCAGGGTTATTATGGGATGGAGCAGGACCACATGGTACCAGGGTTATTATGGGATGGAGCAGCAGTAGCAGCTGGACTTCATCGCTTTGATTTTTGAGGAACTCGTCCTGGGTCTCAGGTGTCTTACGGTTTCTGTCGTAGTGGTAGAGCTCCCGGTACGGGCTGATCTGGACCGAGGATCCCAGTGGGACAGCGGGGACGCGTCCATCCAGCTCGGTGTCCACCACCAGGTGGTCGTGCTCATCGATGCCTCTGAAGTCCTGCTTGATGCTCAGACGCTCGTTGCCGGGGTGGAAGATGACGTGGGCCTGCCAGGAGAATTGTCCACCTGCAGGAGACACAACCACACCGTCCAGGCTCAACGTCTCACACACACCTGGAATGAATGGACGCAGCCTACCGTTCTCTATGTGTTAACATAGAAGCTATGAGCTCTGGTTCCATCAGACCTCAGTTTATTCAGCACCCTGTTTGTAGCTGTGGGAATATTACGCTCTATCTTTCTCTATCGTCATGCTGATCTGGCAACCACATGTAGGCCAAGCTCTGATTGGCTGTCTCGTTGAGGTTCTCTTTAACGTGTCCTCAGAGCTGTCTGTCTCCGCCTCCTCATCCCGTCCAGTCACGCCACAGAGGAAACTAAATGACCTCGTTATGGTCACTGGAGCTCGTTATGAGGAGAAAACCAGCCACCGGTACTGAGGATCCTGACTGGAGCGGACCAGTCAGAGACCAGTCAGAGACCAGTCAGAGACCAGTCAGGGACCAGTCAGGGACCAGTCAGGGACCAGTCAGAGAGCAGTCAGAGAGCAGTCAGGGAGCTGGGCGTCTCACCGATGAGGCTGAAGCCGTTGTGGGAGCCGGGCTGCTGCAGGGCGAAGCTCCAGCCCACCACGGCACCCAGCGAGGACAGCGGCTGCAGCGGCGGGCCCAGACGCTCCGGGATGTTGCTGACGGCCACGTAGGCCCGGCCGTCGTTGGCCACCACGTACGAGTGCAGATCCTGGTTCCCCAGCTCCTCGGGGGTGGACGAGTCCCCCACATACACCCGGCCCTTCACCTTCCCGTTCATCCTCTGAGGTTTTCCTGGAGAAGAGAAGGAAAAGTTCTGAGTCTGGGACAGAAACAAGGACCTGATGTTTAGGTTCTTCTATCTCAGAAGGTCAAAACTGAGACAAATCATCAGGAGACGACACAAGATGCGTCTCCGCTCATCTGAAGGTCGACTATGTCACATGACGCGTCGACGAGGCCTCTAACAGCTCCAGACGACCGCTTCCTGAGAACTTTCACAATAAAAGCAAAAAAACCTCAAAGCAGAAAACTTTGCAAAATGAAAACCACATAACCTCTTTGTTAAATATCAGCCTAATAATATATCTGTAGGTGAATGTCAACACTGTGGCTCCGGGGAGGCCCGGGGGGGCAGGCCAGGGAGGCGGCAACCTCTGACCTTGGGCCACGCAGTCCCTCCCGTCGCCGTAGTAACCGGGACGGCAGCGGCAGCAGGAGCCGGCGCTGTAGTCGCGGCAGTCTGCGAACGGCGAGCAGCGCTGTCGGCTGTTGGAACACGTCTCCAGGTCGTAGCTGAAGACTGAGGACGGACACAGACACAGAGCAGAGTCAAAGTGCTGCACTGGGACAGAGCGTCAAATAACAGACAGGAAGTGAATGAACTGGGACAGCAGGGAAGGAAAGCCTCAGGCTCCATGTGAGGGACCAGTGCTCTGCTGCTGCACTGAAGCCAGTTTTTCAGGTAGAAGTACTTTTTATTTTTCTGGCACTTCTTTACTTTTACTGACTCATCTGAAGGCAGATTTCTGTACTTTTTACTTTTTACTCGTTATATTTTCAAAATAGGCTCGTCCCAATAAGAAGGCTCAACATGAGTCCCGACGCCACACAAACAGCTGAACGTGATCTCTGAGATAAAAATAAACCGTTACGCTTTATTTCCCTCTGTGCTGGCACTGTGCCAGTACAAATAAAAGAAGAAACAACCCGATTGTGTGTGCAGAGAAGTTTTTTCAGTATGCCAAGCTATTGAAAATGTGTTTTTGTATCACTGGCGGTAAAAATGAATTTTGAGTAGAAGGAGTTGGATTGGTGCTTGTACTCTGTGTGGTTGTGTGTGACTGACGGAGGAGGCTGTCCTCCCTGAACTCTGCTCTCATCAGACTGAGACCCTGACCCTCCAGTTTTGGGGGACTGGAAGGTCCATTCATGCCTTACAGGCAGCATCTCTCCTGCAGGTTCCTGCACCTCCTGGTTGGTCTGATCCGCTCTCAGCCAGCTACAGATGTGTCCAGATTGGTGAAGCAGGAGCTACCCCTCCAGAACCTGTGGGGGCGCTGTAGCTCCCAGTGGACAGAAAGCGACGAAGAAGAACGACAAGACCATAAACAGAAAGAGGATCTACAGCTACATGCTGCCATGTCTCCTGCTCTGCCTTCCTTTGGATCTCCTCCTCATCTTCTTCATCACAGCTTCTTCCACCGACGCCATGTTTGTTAATGAGAGGATTTGACCTTTGACCCAGCAGTGACCTCTGACCTCAGTGCTGCCCCCAGTGGATGAACTGCTCCTCTACCACGCCAACACAGAGTAGCTATGGGAGGTGCATCCAGGTGTGTGGGTACATGCTCGGCCACTAGAGCATCACAGGGCCTTCAGAGTCTCGGCCGGGATCCGCTCGGTGCATAGACCTGTTCAGAGCACAGATGCTCCCACGCATACTTTGAGTTAAACAACAGTAAAGCGGTTTATCCACTGGGAGGCAGCACTGAGTTCAGAGTTCACGCTATACTGTATATGTACAACGTACACGGCAATATCTACATCATACATGTGTTTGTAACTGCGAAGGCGTTCACACAGCTTCTCTTCAAACTACTCCTGTATCTGTTTCTGCTCCTCTTCTTCTCTGTTCCTTTCTGACCACTGGTTAGCTACACTGTGCTGCAGCGCCCCACTGGTTTCCAGTCTGGGTCTGGGAGCTCGCTGAGAGCGGACCAGATATGAAGTCAACTCAAGATGGATGAGAGGCGCTTCACGAGTCAGACTGTCCAGAGAGGAAGCAGCCTTAGAGAGATCTACCGTTGACGTCCAGCTCGTCGTCCTCGTCCACCACCACGATCTGGGGCTGCTGGCTGCGGCTGCGCGGGGGCGCCAGCTGCACCGCTTCCGGCTCCGAGACCCTCGGCTCCGGGGTCTCAGGAAGGGGGAGTCCAGGCTTAGCTGGTTCAGAGTCCAGGAACCTCTGGTTCGGCTCGGGATCCGGCCCCGGGAGCGTCGGCTGAGCCGGCTCAGGGGACGTGATGGTGTCGGGTGACTCTGGGATCTCTTCCAGTTCCTCGTCTTCGGCCTGGACTGTGGGAGACGCTTCAGTGACAGGACCCTCAGTTGGGAACTCGCTGTCATCTTCTGGAGCCGAGAAGGTCGAGAAGGTCACCTCGTCTGGTTGCCGTGGCAACATGGTCACCAGCGACTCCGAGGCATCGTTTTCCTCCTCCTCCTCGACGACTGTCGAGACCATTCCTGGAGTGATGGCAGCGAAGAATGGAGAGGAGCCGATCTCATACACCCAGACTCCTCTCTGCCCCGACGTCGTCTTTCTGCTCAGACGAGAAAAGCAGGGAAATGCTGCTCAGACGTTTCTGTGGTCACCCACTCAGAGACTGGACTTCAGTATGGAATTATCCACAAAGGTTCAAGGGTCCAGACAACTGGACTTCTAAGCAGATGTTTCTAGGTTTCCTCAACACTCAGTCAGAACTAAAGATGCCTCCTAAAGTGTAGGAAAAAGTCTATTTGCTGCCTCTCAAACCGTTCTGGATAAGATCGCCATGTTTCCATCTCTACTGGAAATGTGCAGAACTGTGTTCGTGTCTCCTTACTCTGTCAGATCCCTGACGGACGCTTCGTCATCACTGGTGACTCGGACGTACGTCCCCAAGTACGTCTGGAACCATCCGGCCACCAGGCCCTGGTTGAAGCCGGCCTCCAGTGGCATCAGCTCGCCCCCTATGGGTGTGGAGAGGAACTGCAGGCCGCCCTGCGGGTACAGCATGATGGCACAGGACGACGACTGCATGATGGCCAGAACCAGCTGGAACGTGTTTCTCTGAAAAAAAAGGAAGAAGATGTTTCTCCTGATCTTCCTCCTGACCAGCATCAGCAGAAGGAGAACGAAGGATTCAGGAGCAGTCCCACTGTGTGGGACACCGACGACGATATTTGGTACTCACAACTGACACAGAAAGTTGTGCAAAAGAACTTGCTGCATAGAAGTGTTAAAATGTGTAAATATGAAAATGAAAAGCAAGTTAAATCTAAAACATCTATTATGTATATTTGATATGTATAATGTTGAATCTAGTATAACATATAACATGTATTAATGTTGCAAGTCAAACCCAGATGCTAAATCTAAACCCAAATGTTGACTGTTTTTTGTTAAATCCAAATGTTAAATGTAAATGATGAATCTAAGACCTATAATCTAAAAGTCCTATGAGACCCTGTGCCAGGTCGTGGCAGCCAGCCGCCGCTCTGCTCTCACCTTGGCGTCCAGCTCGTCCCCTCGAGCGGCGGCAGCGGCGGCGACTCCGTCCCAGGTGACGATGACGGCGCTGGTTGGCTCCACCCCCTGGTCTCTGGGGAACGCCCGGCGGATCAGCTGGGCGGCGCGGTGCAGGACATCCGGGCTGCGGTCCTCCCTGAAGAAGACGCGGCCGCGGCCGGCGCTGGTGTCCAGGTCTCCCAGCAGCGCCGCCACCAGCGGGAACGCCGCCGGCATCTGCCCCAGGTACTCAGCCTCGGCCGGCGGCGCCGACGCCGACACGAAGCCGTTGGTGCTGATCTGGAGGAGACGGGATAGAGGCGGGATCAGGGGCGGGATCAGAGGCGGGATAGGGGCGGGATCAGAGGCGGGATCAGGGGCGGGATCAGAGGCAGGATCAGAGGCGGGATCAGACGAGGGATAGGGGCGGGATCAGAGGCGGGATCAGGGGCGGGATAGGGGCGGGATCAGAGGCGGGATCAGGGGCGGGATCAGAGGCGGGATCAGAGGCGGGATCAGAGGCTGGATCAGGGGCGGGATCAGGGGCGGGATCAGAGGCGGGGTAGGGGCGGGATCAGAGGCGGGATCAGGGGTGGGATCAGATGCGGGATAGGGGCGGGATCAGAGGCGGGATCAGAGGCGGGATCAGAGGCTGGATCAGAGGCTGGATCAGGGGCGGGATCAGGGGCGGGATCAGAGGCGGGGTAGGGGCGGGATCAGAGGCGGGATCAGGGGTGGGATCAGATGCGGGATAGGGGCGGGATCAGAGGCGGGATCAGAGGCGGGATAGGGGCGGGATCAGAGGCGGGATCAGGGGCGGGATCAGAGGCGGGATCAGAGGCGGGATCAGAGGCGGGATAGGGGCGGGATCAGAGGCGGGATCAGAGGCGGGATCAGAGGCGGGATCAGAGGCTGGATCAGGGGCGGGATCAGAGGCGGGATAGGGGCGGGATCAGAGGCGGGATCAGGGGCGGGATCAGAGGCGGGATCAGAGGCGGGATCAGAGGCTGGATCAGGGGCGGGATCAGGGGCGGGATCAGAGGCGGGGTAGGGGCGGGATCAGAGGCGGGATCAGGGGTGGGATCAGATGCGGGATAGGGGCGGGATCAGAGGCGGGATCAGAGGCGGGATCAGAGGCTGGATCAGAGGCTGGATCAGGGGCGGGATCAGGGGCGGGATCAGAGGCGGGGTAGGGGCGGGATCAGAGGCGGGATAGGGGCGGGATCAGGGGTGGGATCAGGGGCGGGATAAGGGGCGGGATCAGAGGCGGGATCAGAGGCGGGATCAGAGGCGGGATCAGGGGCGGGATCAGGGGCGGGATAGGGGCGGGAGGGGGCGGTGTTGTTTCATGCTAAACAGCATAGCTTTTCAACTTTTCCACTGGAATGCAGCAAAAACATTGAACTTATCGACTTTCAAACCGTCTTCCACTGGACCCTGAATAGCCGGAGAGTACTGACCTGACTTCACATTGTATGGTGAACGGCAAAGCTTTTCAACTTTTCCCTGAATGTTACGTGTCTTTATTTGACTTTTTGTCCTCTCCTATCATGGAATTATCTTCACACTGACCTCCAGATCACACTCTGGTACAAGGATCAGCTGTTGAAACCGTTGTGAAAAAGATGTATTGAAAGAGTTTATCATGACTTCATGACTGAAAGTCTTCAGAGTGTTACTGCAGCTAGCAGTCCTGGTGGATGTCAGTGGTACTGCAGGTCCCAGAGGCCATGTCTTTAAGGACGGCCTGCTGTCCACACCCAGGATTCTGGAGTCAGCGTCTCATTACGTCTGAGCTGAGGTTTCTCCATGGATGAATCCTGCTGAGGGAGGGTGGGGGGTGGGGGGTGGGGGGCAGCAGACAGACAGGAAGCTCTTTATCTGTCGTCCTCTCAATGTTTCTCTGGCTCCCCGTTTATCTGCAGGTTGAGGGTCGCCACCTGTCAAGGTCGCTCAGCTGGAGCCTGCTGTTTGTCCTGGGAACACGTCGGGCTGCGTGTTTGTGATGCCTGAGGCCCAAAACGACCTGTTGTCTCACAGGTTAATAACACGGGTCATAGCAGATAAAACACACACACACACACACACACACTCAGGCTGAGGTCTCCATTATCAGAGGAGGCGGGGGCAGGATGAGCATCTGGTTTTGAAGACACAGCATTGCATTTATTCCACTTCCTGCCCCCTCCCCCTTCACCCCCACCCACTTCACCCCCCCACCCCGTTTTCACGCTGGGATTTATGTCGCTTGGCAGCGCCTCGCTGTAACTGAAACGTACAGCTGCACATGTGTAGGACGACTCCCCCGGAGCTGGAATCTCACCAGCCAACAGCGCTCTGTAGGTCTCCACGGTTTTACCTCGAAATCAAAGAGATGTTTCTACAAGGTGTTTCCATTGAAGGACTTTCTATGTAGTTCTAGGTAAAGTGAGTTCCCATGAGAGGGTTTGGTTCTCCTCCTGGTCCTGGTCCTGGACCCTGGAGATGCTCTGATCTCTGGAGGACCGTACAGCGTACAGATTCCAGCTGTTTGTCTCTGAGCCTCTGAAAAACACGCAGTTCCCAGGGTGTGAAGCTCTAATTGGCCGCTGTGAGTCAGCAGCCCATAAATCACCCACTGTCACACACACACACACACACACACACACACACACTAAGGCCGTCAGCCCCCCTCATTACCCTGTCGTGACATTCTTCAGCTGCAGTTCCTCACTAATCATCTGAGATGTTCTCCGAGCTCAGAGCGACGTCGCCTCCTCCTCAGTCTCTCTCCCACACACACACACACTCACACACACGCACACACACACACACACACTCTCTGTCTCTCTCTCTAACAGCTGCCAGCAGACAACACTCAGCTGTGTCAGTCTGGAGGTTTTCACCTTCCCCTCATTCTCTGGGACGTGACTTTGGGGCGTGTCAGGACTGTCGTGTGAACCTGTTTGATTCACCTCATTCATACACTTCACCACTGATCAAAACACACACTTTTATTTTGAAGGAACCTCAGAGTATATTATGGGATGGAGGCATCCAGATGTGGACCAGTCACAGTCTGATACACTTTCACGTTCATAAAAGATAAACAAAAATACATCTGAATTCAAAATGAGCAATTAAAAAAACGTAGGGGTCACATGAGCAGTTCCCTTCAGACCAGATGGACAGAGGAGGAGACTCAACTGTTTCTACATCTGATTCAAAGATCTAAGAAAACTATGTTCTGGACGTCCATCTTCCTCAGAGTGGAGGACCAGGACCACATGGTACCAGGGTTATTATGGGATGGAGCAGGACCACATGGTACCAGGGTTATTATGGGATGGAGCAGGACCACATGGTACCAGGGTTATTATGGGATGGAGCAGGACCACATGGTACCAGGGTTATTATGGGATGGAGCAGGACCACATGGTACCAGGGTTATTATGGAATGGAGCAGGACCACATGGTACCAGGGTTATTATGGGATGGAGCAGGACCACATGGTACCAGGGTTATTATGGAATGGAGCAGGACCACATGGTACCAGGGTTATTATGGGATGGAGCAGGACCACATGGTACCAGGGTTATTATGGGATGGAGCAGGACCACATGGTACCAGGGTTATTATGGGATGGAGCAGGACCACATGGTACCAGGGTTATTATGGAATGGAGCAGGACCACATGGTACCAGGGTTATTATGGGATGGAGCAGGACCACATGGTACCAGGGTTATTATGGAATGGAGCAGGACCACATGGTACCAGGGTTATTATGGGATGGAGCAGGACCACATGGTACCAGGGTTATTATGGGATGGAGCAGGACCACATGGTACCAGGGTTATTATGGAATGGAGCAGGACCACATGGTACCAGGGTTATTATGGGATGGACCAGGACCAGTCTCTACCTGGAGTTAGTGTAGACACCTGCAGCAGCAGCTGGACTTCAGCACCATGGAGAAACATCTCTTGGACTTTGAGACAAACAGTGCTTTTCTAGTCTACAGAATACAGAAACAGCTGCAGGTCCCACTCTGGGCCAATAGGTGGCACTGGTGGTGCTCCAGGGTCAGGCTCCACGATGTCAGCAGAAGAAGATCAGATGAAGAGGCCCCGTCATCCGCTCGCATGGCCTCTCCTACCATTGCTATGTGGGTGACAGCCAGCTCTACCTGTCCCTCCCTCCTGTCGACCCTACTGTGTCAGGGCAGGTCTCCGCTTGTCTCTCTGACATCACAGTGGACGATGGATCACCATCTACTACTCAACCTCCAAGACTGAAGTCTTAGTGATTCCTGCCAACCAACCACTCCTCCACAACATTGTCATACAAACTGGCTCTTCTTCCCTCTACACAGTTAGAACAGCAAGAAACCTGGAAACCTCCTTCACAGAGCACAGAGCAGTGGTCTCCTGGGCATGTCGCTTTGCTCTGTACAACACTGGTAAAATCAGACCGTTCCTGACTCAATACGTGACCCAACTCCTGGTTCAGGCAATGGCAATTCTCTCCAGGCTGGTTCCCTGCACACCTTCTGATAGACCTCCACTGGTTACCAGTAGCTTCTGATAGACCTCCACTGGTTACCAGTAGCCTCTGATAGACCTCCACTGGTTACCAGTAGCCTCTGATAGACCTCCACTGGTTACCAGTAGCTTCTGATAGACCTCCACTGGTTACCAGTAGCTTCTGATAGACCTCCACTGGTTACCAGTAACTTCTGATAGACCTCCACTGGTTACCAGTAGCTTCTGATAGACCTCCACTGGCTACCAATGGCTTCTGATAGACCTCCACTGGTTACCAGTAGCTTCTGATAGACCTCCACTGGTTACCAGTAGTTTCTGATAGACCTCCACTGGTTACCAGTAGCTTCTGATAGACCTCCACTGGTTACCAGTAGCTTCTGATAGACCTCCACTGGTTACCAGTAGCAGCCTGAATCAAATTCAAGCCACTTGTGTTAGCACACAGTCCTCTGGGTCACTGTGTGTCTGCTTAATGAGTAAATGTAAATAGAAGAGGAGGAGGAGGAGGAGGAGGAAGAGGAGGAGGAAGAGGAGGAGGAGGAGGAGGAGGAGACCTGGTCGTCAGATTCTGATCTTTAGGTTTTAGAGACCTGGACGTTCCAGCAGCATTCAGCTTGAGCTTCACAAGATGACTGACTTCATCATCAAAACAACAACAACAACAACAGTACAATAAACACATACGACCTGACTCCATGTTTCTACTGTGTAGACGTTACAGCCACATATCGACTGACCTGAGGTCAGATTTTACCGGCCTTACTTTGTTACCTCCTGACTTATTGTTTGCACTGTTGTTGTTGTTATTTATTAGTATTTATTGTGTTTATTTATTGGCTGCTACCACGAACAGAGTCACCACTTTAGTTTCATTCTCCTGAAAACAGACAACGATGAAAACTCACTGAACACAACAATATAACAACAAAACTACTCAAAACAACAATGTAACAAAACAACAATATAACAACAAAACTACTCAAAACAACAATGTAACAAAACAACAATATAACAACAAAACTACTCAAAACAACAATGTAACAAAACAACAATATAACAACAAAACTACTCAAAACAACAATGTAACAAAACAACAGAGTCACAAAGCAATGCAATATAACAACAAAACGACACTAACTAATACAAACTGACATTTCAACAAAGTAATGACACAAAGTAACAACAACACAACAACCTGGGAGCCCCTCAGAACAACAACACAACAACCTGGGAGCCCCTCAGAACAACAACACAACAACCTGGGAGCCCATCAGAACAACAACACAACAACCTGGGAGCCCCTCAGAACAACAACACAACAACCTGGGAGCCCCTCAGAACAACAACACAACAACCTGGGAGCCCATCAGAACAACAACACAACAGCCTGGGAGCCCATCAGAACAACAACACAACAACCTGGGAGCCCATCAGAACAACAACACAACAACCTGGGAGCCCATCAGAACAACAACACAACAACCTGGGAGCCCATCAGAACAACAACACAACAACCTGGGAGCCCATCAGAACAACAACACAACAACCTGGGAGCCCAGCAGCTCCCGGGCGTCGCTGAGTCTGAGTCAGACCACAACAACAGTGTTTACATTCAGTCCCTGAACCACAAACAAGAGCCTGGAGCACTGAGGGGCCCTGAGCCTGAGGCCCCCGACCCCCCAGGACCCAGAACCCCCCCCCCCCCCCCCCTGGGCCCCCACTCCCCCCTCAGCCCCTCCCCCGGGATGTTGACGTTGACGCCTCAACGTTTTCTCACAATAAAAACCAAAGTGCAGCAAAGAGTTTCACACTAGGTTCAGATGCTGCAATCTGGATTAGTGGTCACATGACCCCAGGAATGTGTGTGTGTGTGTGTGTGTGTGTGTGTGTGTGTGGGGCGGCTTGATGAAAGGCTTATCTGTGTTGGCTTTTAATTGACTCACATTCCTGCTCCTCCGCTCACATTTCACTGAGAGCCCAGGACAATCAGCAGACAGTCAGCGGGGACGCTCGTCCACTCCTCAGGGTCCAAACCACGAAATTCAGTTCAATTCAACTCAATTCAATTAATTACAAGTAATTAAAACGACTCCAAGTCCCGTCCAGCAGAACGCACCCAGAAAGCAGAGTTACAAAGTTTTCGAGCTAGAAACAACTCGTTGAATGTTTTAAAGGTTCTCACTGTATGAACGAGTGATGAATGAACGAGTGATGAATGAACGAGTGATGAATGAACGAGTGATGAATGAACGAGTGATGAATGAACGAGTGATGAATGAATGAGTTGTCACATTCCTTCATATTCATTGACTGAGCAGCTGGAGGCAAAGTTCTGATGAGCTGTTTATCTACACACACACACACACACACACACACACACACACAGATCAGTCAGATCTCATCAGCAAACAAACTGCAACAAAGCCTGAGGAGTCTTCATCACCCTCCTCCTCCTCCTGATCATCACCATCATCGTTATCTTCATCAGCAGCTGATAAAGCTGATCAGGAGCTGAACACATTGATCGATTTAAGGAGAATCTCCTCAATAACTGATTACTAACAATTACTAACATCGTGTTTTGTTTAAACAGAAAGTCTGAAAGAAGGTCAGTGAACGCACCATGTGTGATTCACTTTTCAGGTTGTTTTAACTGACTGTGCTGCTGGTGTGTGTGTGTGTGTGTGTGTGTGTGTGTGTGGTGTGTGCGTGTGTGTGCGTGTGTGTCCACTCACATAGACCTGGTCCAGACTCTCCTTGAAGAGGAACAGTGATGCGTTGAGGGCCAGCGGGGCCCAGGAGTCGGAGCCGGGCTCCAGCTGCTGGTCCCCGAACCCGGGGCCGAACCCGAACATCTGCTGCAGCTGCAAACACCCGACCTGGACCAGAACCCCGGGTAGGACGAGGAGGAGGAGGATCCAGGAGGAGACCCAGGAACAGCTCCGGGGCCCGGAGCCCTTCATCTTCAGTTCTGAGGAGGAGGAGGAGGAGCAGGAGCAGCAGTAGGTCCAAAGGAGACTGAGGCGACTCTGATGGAGGAATCTCAGACTTCGGGGGTTTTAAATCCCAGCGCGGGCTTCCGCTACTGAGTCCTTTCACAATAAAGCTTCTTACGAAAGGATTTAGGTTAAGAAACTTAAGTCACACACTCGGAGAACGAAAACTGAAAAAAAAACAGAATGAGAAGAAGATAAAGAGTGATACAAACTATCATTTGTATCAGTCCACATCTACAGGCGTGACTATATGATGACAAAACCAAAGAACCGGAAGTCTCATTGTGAAAGGCTGAACGCAAGGTGACAAAGTGGCACTGGGTGAGACACTGCAGCCGCAGCAGCTCCTTGATTGGCCACTAGAGGCGCAGATACAACACACACACACACACACACACACACACACACACACGCACACGCACACACGCACACGCACACACGCACACGCACACACGCACACACACGCACACGCACACACGCACACGCGCACACACACGCACACGCACACACACGCACACACGCACACACGCACATGCACATACGCACACACACGCACACACGCACACACACGCACACACGCGCACACACACACACTGCTCCAGCTGCAGATCGTGGCGCCTCCTGGTGGACAAAGAGTGATGTTGCCTTTTATGGAGGAATAAATTAAATTAAATACATTAACTAAATAAGAACTTAAATGAGTCATTAACTGATTAAAATTGTATTTAAATACATGATTATGTTATTAAATGACTATTAAAGTGAATCAGCTGACAGTTGTCAGTGTTTAGCTCCAGTGGCAGACGATAGTAAACATTGATTCATGATGTTTATTAATGCAATGATATTTATGAGTGTTTATGATGTTTGTTTATGATGTTTATTAATGTAATGATGTTTGTTTATGTTTATGATATTCATTCATCACAACTCCAGACATGCACCAAGTCACCAGTCTTCCTCCCAGTTCGGTGTGGAGGGATCCACACCGGGGAGCGTGCGCCACCTAGTGGCACTGGGCGGTGAAGGCATGCGTGTTACTGCAGCTGCTGCAGATGTTGCAGCTGTTGCTGTGAATGTCAGACGGATTCAGTTTTAACTAATTAAACTGAGGGTTAACCATCCAAACTTTGACCAATCCAGGAGATGAATTAACCCTCTGACTCTAAAGGATGATGGATGGATGAACGGATAAATGATGGATGGATGATGGATGGATGAGGATAAATAAATGGATAGATGAATGAATGGATAATACTGATGATGATATGGATGGATGAATGATGGATGGATGATGAATGGATAGATGATATGGATGGATGAATGGATGCAGCAGCTGCAGTCTGTTAGGTAACCTGTGGTTACGTAACAGGAGGAGAACGAGGAGCAGGAGGAGCAGGAGGAGGATAAGGGGTTAATGTGTTCATTCATCTTATTCACTCACTCATCTCTGCTCATTTGCTCATTGTTCATTCATTTTTCTCTCAGTCACTTATCTATTATTGATCACTCTTTCACTCTGAGCAGAGACTGTACCACCTCGCTGTCACACTGTGTGTGTGTGTAAGAGAGAGAGAGAGAGAGAGCAGTGGGTGGGACACACACACACACACACACTTCCAGATCCATCTCTCCACCTTCACCTCCTCCCTCTCCGCAGCATCCATGCTCCTGCTCAGCCAATCAGGAGCCAGGAGGAGCGGGGCCATGTGACCAGCATCCACCAACGGCTGCCCCCCCCTCCCTCTGAGTCAGTCGTGTGTCTGGAGCAGAGCAGATGGATGCCATGCCTGCCTCCTCCTCCTCCTCCTCCTCCTCCTCCTCCTCTTTTTCTCCGTTTTCTTCTTTGACGAACAACGAGCGGGTGCACCTGTGACCCCCCCCCCCCCCCCCCGGGGGATGGACATGGAGGTGATGGAGGGCGTCCCGGCCCCCCAGGACCCCCCTGTGCTCTCTGGGAACAGCTCGGGGGTGCTGCCCCCCCCCACCATCATGCCGGCCGTGCCCCCCTACGTGAAGCTGGGCCTGACCGTGGCCTACACCGTCTTCTACTCGCTGCTCTTCGCCTTCGTGTACGCGCAGCTGTGGCTGGTGCTGCGCTACCGCCACAAGCGCTTCAGCTACCAGACGTCCTTCCTGTTCCTGTGTCTGCTGTGGGCGGCGCTGCGCGCCCTGCTCTTCTCCTTCTACTTCAGGGACTGTGTGACGGCCAACGCCCTCGCCCCCTTCGCCTTCTGGCTGCTCTACTGCTTCCCCGTCTGCCTGCAGTTCTTCACCCTCAGCCTCATGAACCTCTACTGCGCCCAGGTGAGGGGGGGCACGGGCCCTGGGGGAGGGGCCTCTGGGAGGCATGTCCTCTGGGAGGCGTGTCCTCTGGGAGGCGTGTCTTAAAGAGGGTGTGTCCACTGTGTGTGTCCTCTAGGAGGCATGTCCTCTAAGAGGCGTGTCCTCTGGGAGGCATGTCCTCTGGGAGGCATGTCTTAAAGAGGGTGTGTCCACTGGGAGGCATGTCCCCTAGGAGGCGTGTCCTCTAGGCGTGTCCTCTGGGAGGCGTGTCCTCTGGGAGGCGTGTCCTCTGGGAGGCATGTCTTAAAGAGGGTGTGTCCACTGGGAGGCATGTCCACTGGGAGGCATGTCCCCTAGGAGGCGTGTCCTCTGGGAGGCGTGTCCTCTGGGAGGCATGTCCTCTGGGAGGCATGTCCCCTAGGAGGCGTGTCCTCTGGGAGGCGTGTCCTCTGGGAGGCGTCCTCTAGGAGGCATGTCCTCTAGAGCAGGGTCCCCCGGGGGCCACAGAAATGAAAATCATTGACCATCTTGGTGAAAGATATTTTATTTTGAAAAGTGTTTTATTTTGAAAAGAACCAGATCTATGCCAGTGGCCAGTGACTCTGCAGACCAGACTTCTGATGCTGTTCTAAGTGACATGTTGGTGTTTCCCTCCCCAGGTTTACTTCAAGGCCAAGTCCAAGTACTCACCTGCTCTTCTGAAGTACAGGTGAGCACCCGGGCCTCACTCGGCAGCAACTCTCTCTCCACTTTTCTATTCTTTTTTTATTAGTTGATCTATTAGTATTAATCATTATTATAACTGTTCACTAGGATCACTATGCTTTAACCTACTTTACTTGCACTTGTCACACTGAGGACATTCTGTGTGGACGAGCTAGTGGATGTCATGTTGTTTTGTGTGACTTTGGTCGCTGGACAGAATAAACGTATCATAACTTGTGTTATATTATTATATCGTCTTGTATCTTATTTTAGTGTATAGAGTGACACATTGTACCCTACCCTAGGCTCAGTGTAAACCTGCATCCATGTTTCTCTCTCCTCCTCCAGACTTCCTCTGTACCTGGTGTTCCTGGGCATCAGCCTCCTCTTCCTCGTGGTCAACCTGGTGTGTGCGCTGCTGGTGAAGACGGCGGCGGTGGACGTGAAGACGGTGGTCCTGGTGAGGGTCGCCATCAACGACAGCCTGTTCGTCCTCTGTGCCGTCTCTCTGTCCGTCTGCCTCTACAAGGTGGCCAAGATGTCGCTGGCCAACATCTACCTGGAGTCCAAGGTAACCAGGACGCTCTGCGTGCTCACACCCATTCACGGCTCCATCACTCATCAAATGACTGACAGCCGTCAGCAGCAGCAGAACTCAGTCTGTTGAACGTGTTCATCTTCAGCTTCTTCCAGAACTCTGTCAGAACGAGGCTGGTTACAGTCAGACTGGTTAGTGTCAGACTGGTTAGTGTCAGACTGGTTAGTGTCAGACTGGTAACAGACTGGTAACAGACTGGTAACAGACTGGTTACAGTCAGACTGGTTAGTGTCAGACTGGTTAGTGTCAGACTGGTAACAGACTGGTAACAGACTGGTAACAGTCAGACTGGTTAGTGTGAGACTGGTTAGTGTCAGACTGGTAACAGACTGGTAACAGACTGGTAACAGACTGGTAACAGACTGGTTACAGTCAGACTGGTTAGTGTCAGACTGGTTAGTGTCAGACTGGTAACAGACTGGTAACAGACTGGTAACAGACTGGTAACAGTCAGACCGGTTAGTGTGAGACTGGTTAGTGTCAGACTGGTAACAGACTGGTAACAGACTGGTAACAGACTGGTAACAGTCAGACCGGTTAGTGTGAGACTGGTTAGTGTCAGACTGGTAACAGACTGGTAACAGACTGGTAACAGACTGGTAACAGTCAGACCGGTTAGTGTGAGACTGGTAATAGACTGGTTTCAGTCAGACCGGTTAGTGTGAGACTGGTTACCGTCAGACTGGTTAGTGTCAGATTGGTTAGTGTCAGACTGGTAACAGACTGGTTAGTGTCAGACTGGTTAGTGTCAGACTGGTAACAGACTGGTAACAGACTGGTAACAGACTGGTAGCAGTCACACCGGTTAGTGTCAGACTGGTTAGTGTCAGACTGGTAACAGACTGGTAACAGACTGGTTGCAGTCACACCGGTTAGTGTGAGACTGGTTAGTGTCAGACTGGTAACAGACTGGTAACAGACTGGTAACAGACTGGTTACAGACTGGTAACAGACTGGTAACAGACTGGTTACAGACTGGTAACAGACTGGTAACAGTCAGACCGGTTAGTGTGAGACTGGTAATAGACTAGTTTCAGTCAGACTAGTTAGTGTCAGACTGGTAACAGACTGGTTAGTGTCAGACTGGTAACAGACTGGTTTCAGTCAGACCGGTTAGTGTGAGACTGGCTACCGTCAGACTGGTTAGTGTCAGATTAGTTAGTGTCAGACTGGTAACAGACTGGTTAGTGTCAGACTGGTAACAGACTGGTTACCATCAGACTGGTTAGTGTCAGACTGGTTAGTGTCAGATTGGTTAGTGTCAGACTGGTAACAGACTGGTTAGTGTCAGATTGGTTAGTGTCAGACTGTCTGTACAGAGCTGAAATACTAACAACATGTAATAACTTATAAAATCATTTATTTTTCCCACAATTGATTAATTAATCAATATGGGAGCCACAATATTAATAACAAACTCTACAGCCTAATTTCCATAATAACTTCATTAGGTTAAGAGTAAAGGAAGAAGCAGAACAAATGAGACTCTGCACATGAAAAAGGAGATCAATTCAGTGTCAGTCTAATAAGAGAGTGAGATGTAAAGATGTGAACCTGAGCTACCGACGCTGCCCCCTCCGTGCCTAGGGGACGTCGGTGTGTCAGGTGACCCTGATCGGGGTCATGGTGGTGCTGCTGTACGCGTCCCGGGCCTGCTACAACCTGGTGGTGCTGGGCCTGGCCCACATCCAGAACATCGACTCCTTCGACTACGACTGGTACAACGTCTCCGACCAGGTGGGTGCTCTGCAGCTCCGGGTCGCACAGGACATGACACGCCTCCTGGAGGACACAGCCCCGGGGGACCTCGAGGACTCCCGTGGAGGCGTGTCCTCAAAGTGTGTCCTCTGACCTCCTCCTCTGACCTCCTGCTCCAGGCCGACCTGCGCTCGTCCCTGGGGGACGCCGGCTACGTGGTGTTCGGGGTGATTCTGTTCGTGTGGGAGCTGCTGCCCACATCTCTGGTCGTCTTCTTCTTCAGGGTCCGACGGCCTCCACAGGAAAGGGTCAGTGCTCCTCCTCCTCCTCCTCCTCCTCTTCCTCCTCCTCCAGGAGAACCACCCGACAAACCCTCTGTGGGAATTCCCAGGCTTAAAGCTCAGATCTCATTCAGGCTTTCGAGAATCGGGTCAGAATCAACAAACAAAGCCACAACTGTCAAATAATCAATCACTTTCTCAATTAATTGTATTTAGTAATTTGATGAAAACTGATAGATATCAATACATATTAAATATATTTATAAATATCTGAAAATTAATTGTATTTATTTAACCTTGTTTTCTACACCATTAACATGTAACATGTAGTCAGAGATTCTTCTTTATTCAAGTTTTAGCAGGAGGGTGGAAAATTAGCATGAAAGCATCCTGAAGCATGTGTGGAGAGGGTGATGAGGGTGAAGGTGGTGATGGAGGTGATGATACGGAGACCTTGTCCTCACAGAGCTCTGCTGGGATCCCCAACCACGTCCTCTCCTCCAGAGGATACTTCTTCGACAACCCGCGTCGCTACGACAGTGACGACGACCTGGCGTGGAGCGTCCCGCCCCAGAACGCCTCAGCCAGGTCAGTGAGGCTGTGACGCTAACCCAAGCTAAGCTAACCCAAGCTAAGCTAAACTGAGCTAACAGCCAGGGCAGCTACTGCCTCAGACCCGTGCTTCACCGAGCTGCTTCGCTCCTTCGCTCTCAGCTTTCTCTCTCTCAGTTGAAAGCGGGGACAGAGTGGCCTGGGACTGTCCCCGGACACCCAGGACGTGTCGCTATGCTAGCTGTGGTTGCTAGGGTTACCAGTCAGAGGGTCGGGGTGATGACATCATCATTCTGTCACTTTCTGCATCATTTTGCTTCTTCTTTTTTTCAACTTTTTTGTAATTTCTTCACCACTTTTCGCAACATTTTTGCTGACTTTTTGCAGTTTACTGTGACTTGTAATTTTGAAACTTCTGATGCAAAATTAAGAGATTTTGAGTAAAATGACAGGAAGCTGACAGAAATGACATCCTCCTAGACTGCACGTCCCTGACAGGTTGATGGTGAGTGGCTGGTTTCTCTGAACGACCCTGATGCTACGTTTGTGTCTTTCAGTCTCTCCTCGGACTGCTACGACTGGGGCAGCCGCCACAGCAGCTTCACCGTTCACACCAACAGCGACGAGCAGCGTCTGACCCCCGGGGAGCTCCACCCCTACCCATAATCCTTCACTCCACCCCCCCACTGTACAGCAGCACTCTACACTCTGACACCCTGGATGTATTATAAGACCTGGATACAGCGCCACCCCTCTGCCTGAGATCCGATTTCCCCCAGTGGCCAGCCCTGGTACTGCAGCAGAAACCCCACTGGCCCAAAGAGCATTTTCCCCATAGACGGCAGTAGAGACGCTGTAGACCTGCTGACAGGACGTCCTCAGCTGCACACACAGATCACTACTGATCTCTGTAGTACATATTTAATTTCAATGTTAAAGACAGAAAAGCCAGTGAACAGTTTCCCAGCACAGCGTGACGTCCCAGCAGGTCACATGCTCTCTCACAGCATGCGTGTTCTCCCCAACACGGACTGGTTCATGGTCCCGTGTTGCTGATGGGAGTGACTCTACTGCACACGCTCTCAGGGTCCATGAGGAGGAGGAGCGGCTGAGCCAGGCAGCAGCTCCACAGGGAGGGATGGGCCGCCATGTCTGGATCCAGCTCTTAGAACACATCATTGTCTGACACCGACCGGTTCAGTCACCTGTTCGTAGCGGCACGGTAGAAAACAAGCACACGGCTCCAGCAGGACTCCACACACTCCCCACTCAGATCCTTCCTGTCCTCAGGCTGGCTAACGCCAATGCTAGGCACTAATGCTAGCCACTAATGCTAGCCATCTTTGCTGAGACTAGAGCTAAATGCTCTGCTGCTAGTTTTGGCATGTTAACAAGCAATGACAGCAGTAACACACTGAGGCTGATGGGAACATTACAGATATATATGCTAATGATGCTAATGACGCTAATGATGCGGCCATCTTGGAAAGTTAAAGCATGTCGACAATCCGTGTTGGAAATCGGCTCAAATCCCTGAGACTTTGGACGGTTTTCCAGTGTAACAGAACAGTTGGTTCCATCAATGAAGGTGAAGGTTTTTGTGATGAACCTCAGGGGATGTTGCTGCACTCAGGATGTTTGGTGCATGAATGCACATTTCATGAAGTTTCTATAAAACATTATTGATTAGCGTCATATTCTATCTTCATTGAGAACGTTTTTTTTCACCTATATATGAGCAAACGATTGAGATCAAATATTTTTAGGGTCAAAAAAATACTCAAGAAATAAATTATTTTTATTATAAAACTTATTTTTTACTCAATTATCCCAGCCTGGGATATGTCAGTGATAAGCAGTGTCACTGATCTTTATTCTTTAATATTGTCCAGACCCTCAGGATGTTTCTCCAGGTTAACCAGGTTAAATGTCCAGGTTAACCAGGTTAAATGTTCAGGTTAACCAGGTTAAATGTTCAGGTTAAATGTCCAGGTTAACCAGGTTAAATGTCCAGGTTAACCAGGTTAAATGTGCAGGTTAACCAGGTTAAATGTGCAGGTTAACCAGGTTAAATGTCCAGGTTAAATGTCCAGGTTAACCAGGTTAACCAGGTTAAATGTCCAGGTTAACCAGGTTAAATGTTCAGGTTAACCAGGTTAAATGTACAGGTTAGCCAGGTTAAATGTCCAGGTTAACCAGGTTAAATGTCCAGGTTAACCAGGTTAAATGTGCAGGTTAACCAGGTTAAATGTCCAGGTTAACCAGGTTAACCAGGTAACCAGGTTAAATGTCCAGGTTAAATGTCCAGGTTAACCAGGTTAAATGTCCAGGTTAACCAGGTTAGCCAGGTTAAATGTTCAAGTTAACCAGGTTAAATGTCCAGGTTAACCAGGTTAAATGTCCAGGTTAACCAGGTTAAATGTCCAGGTTAACCAGGTTAAATGTGCAGGTTAAGCAGGTTAACTGAGGCTGTGGTGTGGTAGAGCAGTAGCAGAGCTGAGTCCAGACTAAAGCCCAGACTGATCCTGATAGAATAACATCATGTATTCTGCTGTAATGGCAGATTAGAGGTGAACAGACAGTCTGAGTGGGTTTACATGGTTCACCATCCAGAGAGGAGCAGCTGCTAGTTTACAGGCTGTTTACAGGAGACTGAACTGATGGAGCTGCTGGAGACGACCACACACAACAACAACAACAACAACAACAATAGAAACAATAAAAACAATAACAACAGAACCTGGACCAGAGTTATAGATGCACTCAGACCCAGTGAGTTAGAGCAGTAAGCAGCTAAATGTGCAGGACATCCCCTGAGGCTCAGCCCTGCCTCCTGCGGTCTGAGCAGCCTGAGTCACTTCCTGTTAACTGGGACTGGGAGGAAGCCGTGTTGGAGCCCTGCTTCAGAGACCGTCCATGCTTCTAGACGATGTTGGGATGAACTGTTTTCCTCTGGATTATTTGGAGTTTTTCACTGACTGACCTGGCCTCTGACTCCTGCTGGAGCTTGGAGGCTTGGAGGCTTGGAGGCTTCCTGGAGGTTTCTCTCCGTCTCCTCTGTTAGACTCAGTGACGAGGATGTGTGAGGCCGGCAGAAAAACTCTGAAAAACTCCATCATGTTTTTTTTAGTTGTCCTGACTGTGATTGTCTATCACATTTCCACGTGTACTGCTTGTTGATCATAATCAGTATCTTGTACAAACCAATAAGCTGAAAGCCTCCCGACAGCTCTGATGGTCTGAGCGTGGTGATGTGATTGACAGATACTACGTGACATCACATCAGCTGTTTTCCAGTCCAGCTGTGATGTACTTTTATATCCAGAACTCTGGGGAGTGATGAAGACCACAGGACTGACAAACTGAACGACTTTCAGGCTCCACCTGGCTCAGAACAGAGCAGCGTAAAGAGTCTATATTTCTAAGCAGACGCAGGTTTTCTAGGTTCTTTGTAGAGTCGCTCTGAGGCGGTTTGTGTGTGGTTGTTGAGCGCTACGTGGTAGCGGTTGCTGTGTTTGTGGCCTCATTAAACAGATCACCACATCCCCTCAGCGCCCTGATGTCTGGCTCAGACAGCTTCACTGCTGGAGGCTCCGCCCCACACAGGTGAGTAGAGCTGGTACCATGTACTGCACCGGGCATGAGGGACCTAGAAGCTGAGCAGGTAAGGTTAGCTACTGGTTACCAGGTTATTCAGCATCTGGTTTTCCTAACCATTCCCAGCCTGGCTGTTCCATCCTGGAACAGATAATCTGCAGACGGAGGAGCCTCAGGCAACACACACGTGTATATATATCTACTCTGTCTAGATCAGGGGTAGGGAACCTCTTCCACAAAGAGCCATGTGGCTGCAGGTTTTTGTTCCAACCTATCCAGAGCACACAGACTGACCAGTCAACTGTCTGAAGACTCAGATCAGCTGATTGAATAAGCCAAATCAGGTGTGCTCCTGCTTGGTTGGAACAAAAACCTGCAGCCACATGGCTCTTTGAGGAACAGGTTCCCGACCCCTGGTCTAGATCTACTGAGCTCCACCACAGCGCCCCTGCTGGCCAGAGCCTGCACAGCAGATGAAAACCAGCAGGCAGAGTCCAGTGATGTCCACAAGGATTTATTCTTCTCTCCAAATAAATATTCTTAACAGGTTCACACAGGGATCAGCATGGTGCATGAGTGTGTGTGTGTAACACACACACACACACACACACACACAGCATAACATCTGTCAGTAAATAAAGAGCAGTTCAGTCCGTTCTGCCGTTAATTAACACAACAAACAGATTAAACACAGAGAGTGAAGATCTGAAGCAGGTTCATGAACATCTCCTAGACTTAAGGCTGGCCAGAGGGAGCACACACGCGCACACACACACACACACACACACACACACACACACACACACACACAGTGTAGCATCAGCGTTAGGTCACAGACACAGACGAGACAAACAGCCAACTGAGACATATTTGGTCCCACCACTGTTACACACATACACACACACTATTCAGTTTGACTGACAGGTGTCTCAGCCTATCACAAGCTGGCGGTGATGACATCATCAGCATCTTCTGCTCTATGATCCAATCAGGAGACACGAGTCAGTTGTGCAGGTTTCTGTTTGTCTGCATGTGTGTCTGTGTGTGTGCGTGAGTGTGTGTGTGTGCATGAGTGTGTGAGTGTGTGTGTGTGTGTGAGTGTGTGTGTGTGCGTGAGTGTGTGTGCGTGTGTGAGTGTGAGTGTGCTTGGGAGACGATGGTGATGATGTCATCAGGTCAGGACTTCAGAGGGTTTTGTTAGTTGTCAGTGAAAAACTCCCGACTCACTCACTTTGTTTCCATAGTAACAGAGGAAAGAATAAATAACAGAACCAGGACTAGAACTAAACCAGGACTAGAACTAAACCAGGACTAGAACTAAACCAGGACTAGAACTAAACCAGGACCAAAACTAAACCAGGACTAGAACTAAACCAGGACTAAAA
>CM055189.1:545447-582947 GCA_029224185.1 Karalla daura
GAACATCTGGCTCCTGATCTGTGAGCTGAGGGAGGAAGGTTCTCTCCTGCCCTGAAGAACCCTGGAGAACCTCTCCACCCTCCCCGGCTGACAGGACCACCATGGTCCCAGAGCCCCTCTCCTCACTGACTGGGGCTCCAGCCTCTTCTTGGAGATCTGGTCCAGGTTCTCCTGGAGGAGCAGGGGTCCTCACAGACAGCTAGTCTGTCCTCCAGGCTTCTGAGCAGACTGGGAGCTCCACATCAACTTGGCTCTCACTCGGTGTTGCAGTGAAATGAAGCCTGGAAGCTCCATTTTTTCAACTTTGCAACTTCAAACTTTTTCAACATTTCTGTCACTCCAGACTAGACAGTCCAGATTAGACTCTCCGGACTAGACTCTAGATTCTCCAGACTAGACAGTCCAGATTAGACTCTCCAGACTAGACTCTAGATTCTCCAGACTAGACAGTCCAGATTAGACTCTCCAGACTAGACTCTAGATTCTCCAGACTAGACAGTCCAGATTAGACTCTCCAGACTAGACTCTAGATTCTCCAGACTAGACAGTCCAGATTAGACTCTCCAGACTAGACTCTAGATTCTCCAGACTAGACAGTCCAGATTAGACTCTCCAGACTAGACTCTAGATTCTCCAGACTAGACAGTCCAGATTAGACTCTCCAGACTAGACTCTAGATTCTCCAGACTAGACTCTCCAGTCTAGACAGTCCAGACTAGACTCTAGACTCTCCAGACTAGATTCTCCAGACTAGACTCTAGATTCTCCAGACTAGACTCTCCAGACTAGACAGTCCAGACTAGACTCTGGACTCTCCAGACTAGACTCTAGATTCTCCAGACTAGACAGTCCAGACTAGACTCTGGACTCTCCAGACTAAACTCTCCAGACTAGACTCTAGATTCTCCAGACTAGACTCTAGACTCTCCAGACTAGACTCTCCAGACTAGACTCTAGATTCTCCAGACTAGACTCTCCAGACTAGATAGTCCAGACTAGACTCTGGACTCTCCAGACTAGACTCTCCAGACTAGACTCTAGATTCTCCAGACTAGACTCTAGACTCTCCAGACTAGACTCTCCAGACTAGACTCTAGATTCTCCAGACTAGACTCTCCAGACTAGACAGTCCAGACTAGACTCTAGACTCTCCAGACTAGACAGTCCAGACTAGACTCTAGACTCTCCAGACTAGACTCTAGACTCTCCAGAGACTCCAGACACCCTAGACGCTCTGGATGCTACATGCACGCCGCCAGCCTGGTTAAACTCTCGTGCATTTGTAATGTAACGTTTCCTCTCAGTTCACGTCTCTCACGCTTGCTGTGAACGCCCTTTGAATGAGGACAACATTGAGAATGAGTGAATAATAATAATAATAGTAACAATAATGATAATAATAATAATACAGTCTAAACAGAGATGCTAGTTGTTGGGGAGTGGGTGGTACCGTCCAGCAGGTAATCTGCACACAGGTGGATGTTGATGCTGCTGTGGAGGCCAGAGATGAGGCGGTAGAAGACTCTCTTCTCCAGACACAGACCTGCAGCCCACACATCAGACCATCAGACTGGACTCAGAGAGACTGGACTCAGAGAGACTGGACTCAGAGAGACTGGACTCAGAGAGACTGGACTCAGAGAGACTGGGAAGGCGGGGTCAGATGGAGCTTTACCTTCCAGCCAGGTGTAGAAGCCTTCTCCTGCAGCAGAGCAGACACCTCGTCAGGTCGGTTCAGACACACACACACACGGTCTGACTGTACTCACCATCATCGTCTCCTGGAAACAGAGCACACACACTCTGTCAGTGGAGCACACACACACAAATACACACACACACTGTCAGTGGAGCGCACGCACACACATCAACTCAAGCCTCTGTAATTAACCCTCCTGTTGTCTTCAGGTCAAAATGATTCAAAACCGTTAAACAGAGAAAAACCTGAAATGCTGAAATTTAATGACGTACTAGTAGTAGTAGTACTAGCAGCAGTAGTGACAGAGTGTGTGATGAGTGTGTGCGAGCTGCAGCCTCACCTCTGCTGGGAGCCAGAGGGTTCAGAGGTCGGTACACAGATCTGGGCCTGTTGGGAGAAGACACACACACACACACACACACACACACACACACACACACACACACACACACACACACACAGATACACACACACACGCACACAGATACATACACGCACACGCACGCACACACACACACACACACACACACACAGGCACGCATAGAACACAGAGCCTTCAATGACAGAGCCTCCAGTAACAGTTGCCATGGTGACAGAGCCTCCAGTAACGGTTGCCGTGGTGACAGAGCCTCCAGTAACAGTTGCCATGGTGACAGAGCCTCCAGTAACGGTTGCCGTGGTGACAGAGCCTCCAGTAACGGTTGCCATGGTGACAGAGCCTACAGTCTCGGTTGCCATGGTGACAGAGCCTTCAGTCTCGGTTGCCATGGTGACAGAGCTTTCAGTCTCGGTTGCCATGGTGACAGAGCCCCCAGCCCCTCTCAGGGGAAATCTTGAGAATACCTTCTGTATTCCGTCCCATGAAGTGTTCAATTTGGTCTGGATGTCCTCAACGTGATGTTGGTAGTAAGCACATCAAGCTTAGAAGACAGGGATATGACAGAGTGTGTGTGTGTGTGTGTGTGTGTGTGTGTGTGTGTGTGTGTGTGTGTGTGTGTGTGTGTGTGTGTGTGTGTGTGTGTGTGTGTGTGTCTGTCTCTTACTTGAAGCAGTTTTCCTCATAGATGCTGTTCCAGACTCTCCAGGCTGAAGGACCTTTGTACCCAGTGTATCGCTCTGGATTCAGCAGCAGATCCACATACTCTGCATCTGGAGATGTTTCATCTGAAAGACACACACACACACACACACACACACACACACACACACACACACAGGTACATGAGAGATTGTGGGGCCCACCGGGCTCCCCTGGTGCTGCAGGCAGACCGTCCTCACCGTCCAGCTCACAGAAATGGTCCTGGGCGTCATCATGTCTCGCCCAATCAGCAAACGCCTCTTTGCTCTGGTTACTGAGACAGGAAACAACTGTACAATGTAATCTATGTAATTAAGTTGTGATAAACAGATGGATGATGAATTGTCATGTTGAACCAAAAGTCCAAATAAAAAGAGAATTAAAACAAAAGACTATGGAGTTCATTCTGAACCAGGACATATTTGGTTGCGCATGCGCCCTGTGGAACTCGCCCCACCAGGAAGAGCTCGTTTTTTTGTACCATGAAGAAGTGTTTGTTGTTGTTGTGATGGACACTTTAAAGACTTGCTGAGGAAGACCGCTGCTCCCCCCGCCTCTATAATCCAGCCCTATAATCTATAATCTATAACCCGCCTCTATAATCCAGCCCTATAATCTATAACCCGCCTCTATAATCCAGCCCTATAATCTATAACCCGCCTCTATAATCCAGCCCTATAATCTAGAATCTAATACCCACCTCTATAATCCAGCCCTACAATATATAACCCGCCTCTATAATCCAGCCCTATAATCTATAACCCGCCTCTATAATCCAGCCCTATAATCTAGAAACTATAACCGGCCTCTATAATCCAGCCCTGCCAGAGGACACAGACGGTTTCCACTGGTCAGACTTTTAGAGACAGCACAGACACAGGGCGGGAGGAGCGTCTGAGTCTCCGGAATACCAGGACCAGAGATGTTTTCATCTCGTTCTTCTTTGTGTACTCCGGGGGCAGGACATGCCTGTGTACAGGTTTGTACTGCCCCTTGTGGTGGCCAAGAACATTACAGAGCTAGGAAGAACGGTCACAGAAGTATGCAGGAAGCAGGGGGGGCACGCTGCACATGTGAGCCGTGAACCGCGGGCCGAAGCTTGCACTGGCCTTGAGAAGCACTGAGTGTGTGTGTGTGTGTGTGTGTGTGTGTGTAGGAGGAGGGAGGGTCACCTCAGGGTACTGTTGATGGCGCCAAGCTCTTGAGCCTGTTCACACTCAGACACGTCTGACATGGTGTTGGACGCCTGCGAGTACTGAGACACAAGGGTGGGGTTAAAGGTGCAGACACACTCTGACATCAGCCTAGCTTCACCTAGCTTAGCATAAAGAGTGGACACTGCTCGATAAATATGTCCCTGGAGGCCTGGAGTCTCACTTTGTTGTAGTTCCCAGACTTGATACCGACTGGAATCTTACTCTGTAAGAGAGAGAGTGGGGGAGAGAGGGAGGAAGAGAGAGAGAGAGAGAGCAGGAGGGAGAGAGAGAGGTATTTCATTACACTACTGTTAGCAGTAAGTCTTACATAATACCTTAAAAACTAAATGTTACTAAACATACACTGTGTGTGTGTGTGTGTAAATGCAGATACAGTGTAAATAAATGCAGATGCAGACATGTACACTTTCACAAAAGTGAAAACCTTTGTCATAAAAATCTATATCTGTGGTTGGTCGAGTTGACCAACATTAGGACCGCCCGCCTCGCTGCCATGTGGAGGCAGAACTACAGAAATAAAACAATGAAGAAATGTAGAAATACGAGATGGGATCCTATTGGTGAATGGCTGATCATGTGACAGGGCTTTGACCTCTGACCTCTGGACACGGCTCCACGTGACAGTCTTTGATGGCACAGTGTCCGTCGTCGGGCCAGAACGGACACGGCCTCTTCAGGTTCACCTGCAGCAGAACACAGAGCAGCTGTCAGTCCGGCCCTGCTACCCACAATCCTCTGCTCTCACTCCATATAATAGAAGTCTGCACTTCTATGTTCTCACTGGTGTATTATTACCTTCACTAGTAATCTGGCACATTCTCATAAACTAGGAATTTCACATTTATTTACACATGTGAGGGTAAGCTAGCAGGGCAGCACCGTGAAAGTCAGCCATCTTGAAACTACAGCTGCCAGTGAGGGACAAACAGCACCAGTTCTCCCTGTGAGCCAGAGACGTTGGAGGAGAAGATCAGACAGAGGCTTTTTGATTCATGCAGGCTACTGTTTGGAACGGGGGGGGGGATAAAGATACCTGGATGAGATCCATGACCTGTCTGTTAGATGGGGTGAACCCTGCACAGTGCACTACACGCTAAGTCCCGTCACTCAAACAGCTGGAGTTCCCACTGAGCCACTTCCTCCAGACGCCCCAGCTGATCCCAGACCAGCCACTGATCCCAGACCAGCCGCTGATCCCAGACCAGGGATGATCCCAGACCAGGGCTGAACCCAGACCAGCCGCTGAACCCAGACCAGGGCTGATCACAGACCAGCCGCTGATCCCAGACCAGCCGATGAACCCAGACCAGGGCTGATCCCAGACCAGCCGCTGATCCCAGACCAGCCGCTGATCCCAGACCAGGGCTGATCCCAGACCAGCCGCTGAACCCAGACCAGGGCTGATCCCAGACCAGGGCTGATCCCAGACCAGCCGCTGAACCCAGACCAGGGATGATCCCAGACCAGGGCTGAACCCAGACCAGCCACTGAACCCAGACCAGGGCTGATCCCAGACCAGCCGCTGATCCCAGACCAGCCGATGAACCCAGACCAGGGCTGATCCCAGACCAGCCGCTGCTCCCAGCTCTCACCTTGTAGTATCTGAAGTAGTCCTTCTCCGTCAGCTTCTTGATGCGAGGGTAGATCTTGAAGTTGTTGAAGACGTCGATACTCTCGACGTCACAGAAGCAGTCGTCCAGGACGCCTGTCAGCTGCTCACACACACACACACACACACACACACACACACACACACACACACACACACACACACACACACACACACACACACACACACACACACACACACACACACACACACACACACACACACACACACACACACACACACGTTAATGGCCAGACCATCTTGTACTTTCATCTGTTCTGTTCTTCTGGTGAGGAACATCTGAAGCGAACACCTGAGGGAACACCTGCTCCTCTAGAGCCATAGCAGGTTCTTAAACCTTCTTTTCAACACTTTTCAAGGTCTGTTCTCAAGGTTTTCCAGCACCTTCCAGCAGACATACACATTCACAACCTCATTTTTCAGTGGCAACATCAGACGCTTTGGCACGACTAGGTGTGCTTAGAGGATGTCACACTTCAACAGGTCACATTTAATTCCAGCACTTTCCAGGAGCTTCAGTTGTGGTCCTGTCCCACCAGCTGTGAACACGCCTGCTGCTGCGTGAAGACAGTGTTGTTGTTGTTGTGAGAGATGATGAAGCTCAGCACGATAGAAATCACTTTAGTGAAGCTGCTGACAACAACAGCTGCCACAACTTACTGACTGTCCACCAATAAACAGCCGATACAATTATCGATGATGAACCTGATTGATCGGCATGACAACAGACTGATAGGTAGAACCAGAAAAGTTGTTGCTTGATTGTGTCTCGCTCTTTCAATAACTGAACAGCTGTTTGACACACTCACACACACACTCACACACACACACACAGAAACAGCTGGAGCAGATGTCTGACCTCGGGGTGCAGCAGAGCAGCCAGGGCCAGCGAGGGCAGGAGGAGGCTCGCTCCTCTCAGCATGACGTCACACGTTGTTTTATCTTCTCTAAATACAAAATTAAATGCAAGAAAATGCTTGGATTTGATGAAATCCAAACTTCCTCTGAGTGAACTCTGGTCCCATATGTCACAGCAGCAGCTGGGCTGAGCTGTCCCTGCTGGCCTGGGCTCTGGCCCCGCCCCTCACAGACCCCGCCCCTCACAGACCCCGCCCCCTGCCTGTAGTCCTGAGCCGCTGTGACGCTATAGGCTGCAGGTGAAGGCTGCGGCCCATCGCACTACAAATCCCAGCAAGGGGCGGGGCCAGTGAGTCAATCAGCCAATCAGAGCGCACCACGCCTCCTACCGAGCAATCAGCGGCTCGAGGTGTAGCAGCGGGCTCCACTCGGCCATCAGTGACACACTGAGACGATAAAACAAGAACATAGTAGAGAGGACAGGACTAGTTCAACGAGACAGTTAGTGTGGAACCTTCTGCGTCTGCTCCGAGAAGAGCTGAGATCACAGCAGAGGCCGTCCCACGTGTTTACTGAGAAACACACACACACACACAGAGGGGCACACAAAAATAAAGACAAATACACACACAAATGGAGAGGAAGAGAGACGCACACACAAACAGTGACGTCACAGTAGGATGGCAGTAGGATGGCAGTAGAAGGTGCTGGAAGATCTCCCTGTACGGAGCCCCCCCACCCCCCCAGTAGGACCAGGCTGGTCTCACCTGGCAGAAGCAGCTCTGGTCCTGGCTGTCAGACTCGGGCTGCGGCTGGGTCTCCGGCTGGGGCTCCGGGGCGGGGGGGCCGCTGTGCTGCTGGAACCAGCCCAGGACCAGGTGTCCCAGCAGCCAGAGCAGCAGCAGCAGCCCGAGCCCCGGCACCGTGGCCCTCCACATCCCGCCGGGATGGGAGGACTGAGGACCGGTCCCGGCGCCCGGGGGGGGGCGCTTCGCCTCTCCGAGGGGGTTAGGACAGCTCCGCGCTAACCCCAGTTAGCATGAGCAGCTAGCGGTAGTGGAGGAGGATTGGGGGGGGACGGGGTTGTCGCAGCCCGCTGCCCCGGCTGGAGGGCTCCTTCCTCGGACTCTGGGAGCTCCGTAACCCGGTCAGAGCGGCCTAGTCCCGGGTCCTCCTCGGACCAGGTCCCAGTTTAGTTTAGTTAAGTCCAGGATTGTCACTTCCAGTCCGGATATACGAAGTGTACTACACATGCGCGACACGTTACGTCATCTTTCCTTGAGCGGTGGAACAGCGTGAGTGCGTCAGGCTGTTAGCGTCGCCGCCGCCATATTGCTAGTGGCGAAACTGGTTATGTGTCTAAATGTAATTTCAAAAATTGCTGGAACGTCTCAAAAATGTTTATAAATTCTAATAGAATTTCAACATCAGACAAAGCGGAAGATTCATGAGATTAAAGTCATAATATTACAAGAGTAAGTCGTATTCAAGACGGAAGTAGGTCGAGAGGAGAAAAGGTGAGCAGGTAAGGTTGATGTGACGTTTATTAACAGTTTATTAGAGGTTTAACGAACATACTTCCATTTAAGCTCGACTTGTTACTTCTCGTAACATGGCTTAAATCTGTGACTTTATCCTCGTAGTGTTACGAAGTTACTCACGTAAATCACAACTCTGTTCTCTAAATTAATTTGTAGTTTTTTCTTATTGTGGCCCTAATGTAAATATAAATATAAATATATGAATATTAAATATATATATATACTTACTTGTTTACTGCTACTTATTGTCATTATTGTCATTATTTACTGTGTTGAGTCTTTGTGGACTGTTGGGTTTTGTTGTGTATTGTGGATGTGATGTTCTTTTGAGTGTCTTTGGCTTTTGGACAGAATTTGCCTTTCATACTGCAAAAAGTATTTATCTGATGTATCTTACCTTATTCACTGTCCCTTAGGGGCAGTTTAGTATGCACGTATATTGTACACATGACAGTAGATAGTAGAAAGTAGAGAAACAACACTAAATAGTTTAGTAAACCATCAAGGGTGCAATAAGCTACACATACAATCCACTGATAGTTGTTCATCAACCCATCATGATATCATGTATAATGATATGTCAGCCTAAAATAAAACAATTTAAACAAACTGCCATTTAAATTGACATTGAGAGTATCATGAGGACATGTGATAACATTACTTTACATGACTTTCTGTACCTGTTCTTTAGAGTCTGTAACTGCCCCTGTGGCTGTGAACAACCAGGTCAGGTCTTGATCAAACATGACCTGACGACAGTCGCTGAATGCTTGTTGTCCACAGCTTCCATGGAAACAGGAACAAAGGCACTGTTAACCTCTCTGTGATGCTGGAATCACTTTAGGGAAAAGTCATCAAGTTTCAAGTTCAAAAAACAACGTTTAAAAATGTAGGTTTGGCTGAACTTTCCCACTGCATGTCACATCCAAGCGCCTGCATGTCTTGATCGCCTCATCTACACTGGCTGTTGTGGGTGTCTGAGCGTCCTGTGAAAGACAGGAGTGAAGCAGTGTGAGGGGGAGGAGCCTGCAGAGGGAGGAGGACACACACACACACACACACACCGTCACAACCCTGAAATGAAACTGAAGAGTTCCAGAGGCAGCAGCAGACACGTCTACGTGTCCCTGTGTGAGGAGACGGTAGCAACAGACTGGTGAGTAGCTCTCCACGCTCTGAAACACTTTAAAGTTCAGGTTCCAGCTGTGCAACAAGCATTTCATTTCAGTTTGACTATTTTCGTTTTTCTTAATGTTTCTCAATCACAAAGAATTGAGTGGTGGATGACTTTCATATCATGAGCATCATGAGCAAACCTGATAAAAAGAGACTTTACATGACAAAATGTGGCTTAAAGTTTGTGTCCTTTAGAGTCTGACACTGACTGTGACCTCAGGACAATCACTGTATGCAGGTTGTGCACGGCTGGAAATGTGAAAAAAGGCAGTAGCAACCTTTGAGTCACGCTGGGGTCACGTTTGCTAATGTCATCAAAATTCATGCTGAAAAAAACATTCAAAGTGTTTTCTCTGTTGTTTAATACAGTTTTGGGTGAAAAATGACCCAAAGACAAGAAACACACAGATTTACTTCCACATTTGCTGCTGGATGCTAATGAAACATGTAGTCACATGACGTCTCCTCTCAGGGTGCAACATGTCTGCCGCCCGCGTCCTCCCCCCCGAGGAGCACTTCCTGTGTCCCATCTGCCTGGAGCTGCTGAGCCAGCCCGTCAGCACCCCCTGTGGACACAACTTCTGCCTGCAGTGCATCCTGACCCACTGGAGCACAGCCGCCCGCTGCTGGTGTCCGCTCTGCAAGGAGGACTTCAGCGTGCGTCCCGACCTGAAGGTCAACACCTTCATCAGTGAGATGGTTGCTCGGTTCCGACAGGAAGTCGCCAGCACCGGCCGCAACTCCAGCCAACAAGTCGCCAGAGCCGGAGACGTTCCCTGTGACGTGTGTCCGGGCGTCAGGATGAAGGCGGTGAAGTCATGCCTGGAGTGTCTGACCTCCTACTGTCAGGCTCACCTGGAGCCACATCTGGCAGCATCTGGCCTGAGGAGACACCAGCTGGTCCCGCCGTTGGAGAACCTGGAGGACCGGATGTGCCGGACGCACGACAAACCTCTGGAGCTCTTCTGCAGGACGGACCAGATGTGCGTGTGCTCACACTGCCCCGCGCTGGACCACAAAGACCACCAGGTGGCGCCAGTGAAGGAGGCGTCCCGGGAGAAGAAGGCGGAGCTGGAGGTCGCAGGGGTCAGGTTTCAGCAGCTGATCCAGAGCAGACGAGCGAAGATCCAGGAGGTGAAGCGGTCGATGAAGCTCAGTAAGGAGCGTGCTCAGAGGGAGGTGGCGGGAGGAGGTGTGGCCTTCACCTCTCTGAGGGAGTCCGTGGAGAGGAGTTTGGCCGAGCTAGTCACCGAGGTCCAGAGGAGGCAGCGGGCGATAGAGCAGGAGGCGGCAGGCCTCATCTCAGAGCTGGAGCAGGAGGTGCTGACGCTGCAGAGTAGATGCCTGGAGGCAGAGCAGCTGCGGTGCTCCGAGGACCACGTCCACCTCCTGCAGAGGTTCCCAGCTGTGACGGGCGCTCCGGCCTCCAGGGACTGGGCGCAGGTCGCCGTCCCCCCAGGGTCGTACGAGGGGACGGTGAGGAGCGCTCTGCTGCGGCTGCAGGAGGCCCTCCAGGAGCAGCTGAGGAGGCTCCTGGTGGAGGAGGAGCTGAAGGAGCGCCGGCGCCATGCGGTGGATGTCACCTTGGACGCTGACACGGCGCATCCCGAACTCCTCCTGTCACCTGACGGCAAACAGGTGAGTCAAGGCAGGTCCAGGAGGAACCTGCCTGACGGGCCCCTCAGGTTCTCCCACTATAACTTCGTGCTGGGCCGGGAGAGGTTCTCCACCGGTCGCTTCTACTTCGAGGTGGAGGTTCGAGGGAAGACCAAGTGGATTGTGGGTGTGGCCAGAGGCTCGATTGAGAGGAAGAAAGAGGTGAAGATGCGGCCTGCAGACGGGTTCTGGACTGTGTGGCTGAGAGACGGGGACCAGTACAGAGCTCTGGCTGCTCCACCAGTATGTCTCCAGCTGCAGGCCCAGCCTCAGAAGCTGGGTGTGTTCGTGGACCTCCAGGACGGTCTGGTCTCCTTCTATGATGCACACGCCTCAGCTCTGATCTACTCCTTCACCGGCTGCTCCTTCAACGAGGAGCTCTACCCGTTCTTCAGCCCCGGCCGGAACGATGGCAGGAGCAACTCCAGACCCCTGAAGATCTGTGTGGTCACCTGAACCTGACCGCCACCACCCCCAACGTCTATGACAGACCCTGAAACACAGCTTACCCACATGTTCCTGTTTGGTTTAAAAGTCCAAGCCCAAGAAAATTACTTGATGGAAACACCTCAATAGAGGAGGAATGAAGCTTCTCTCAAACCGGTGTCCGGCTGGATCTCTGCTCGTCTCTGTGACAGATCAAAGTGGATGATGGATCAGAACTTCATCCTCTCTCAGACTGAAGTCTGAATGATCCTGCTAACCAGTCCCTCCAGCAGCACATCACCATCCAGATGTTCTCCTCCTCACTCAGCCCAGGCAGATCCTCTAGAAACCTGGGTGTCCTGCTGGATGTGCAGCTCTCCTTCACAGAGACATGGCAGCAGTCTCCTGATCCTGCTGCTTCTTTCTAAGACATTAGAAGAACCAGACCTGGCTCAGGACCAGACCCAGCTCCTGGTCCAGTGGTCCCCTCCCCCCTGGATCACTGCAGTTCTCTCCTGGTCCATCAAACTTCTCCAGATGGAGCAGAATGTAACAACATGGTGAGGCTACTTCTCATAGACCTCCACTGTTACTGGTTGCTGCTGGATCTTCTCCCAGGGTCTGGAGTTGTCCTCCAGAGAGACTCTGGGCCTGCTCCACTCACCTGAGCTCCATCAGCTTGATGCTCCTTCTCCAGCTCTGATCCCTGACCAGAACCCAGTCCCAGCCCAGACTGGTTTCCTTTGTGCTCCTGGATGGTGGAACTAGCCACCAACACCATCAGAGTGGAACATCTCTATCTTCCAGAATCTTGATCTTGAAGATGTCTTCAAGATGTTTTTCCAAGGTAAACTAAACAAGATAAACAAACTACATCCCAGGGAGGAGCAGGCTTCAAACACCACACTGCTGTATGAACCATAGCAAACATGTTCACAACATTACAACAGTTCCAGCTGCTCTTTGATGTGGTCACTCTGAGGCGTAAAAAATGATAAAGTCAGTGTTTGTTGTTTGGACGAGACCAGAGAGAGACTGTGTGTGTGTGTGTGTGTGTGTGTGTGTGTGTGTGTGTGTGTGTGTGTGTGTGTGTGTGTGTGTGTGTGTGTGTGTGTGTGTGCGTGTGTGTGTGTGTGTGTGCGTGTGTGTGTGACCATGCTGACCACTTCCTCAAGGGGAAGGAATCATCCTCGGGTTGATGGGAAGAATAAAGAAAGTAAAAGCGATAGAATGACTGTGACTCGTACTTTTACTGTGAAAGGGTCTGGTGCTGAGGAGAGAGGGGGGAGGGGGAGATGGAGGAGGAGGAGGAGGAGGAGCGGTGAGACGCTCACACACGCAGCATCGCAGCTCCGGGCCTCGGCCTCCTCCTCTCAGCTTGTGTCGGCTCCAGGCCTCCAAGGGCTCGGTACCGGGAGGAAGCGGAGCCGGGGCTGATGGTGGAGGCCTCCGGTACCGGGACCACCGGTACTACCGGGACCCCCGGGACCGGGCTGCTGCCGCGGCCCGGGAACAACAACGGCAGGAAAACGGCGAAGAAGTCCAAGACGAGGAGAGGGAAGCGAGGCCGGAGGAGGAGGAGCAGGAGGAGCAGCAGGAGCAGCCGGGCACCTCCTCCAGATCTGCCGCCCGAGGTACGGAGCTGTTCGACCGGGGGGGAGCACCGGGGCTGGACCGGTGGAGGACCGAGGGGAGGACGGGGGGAGGACCGGGGCTGCAGCTAACGTTAGCTGGCTGGGGGATCTATCTATCTATCTATCTATCTATCTATCTATCTATCTATCTATCTATCTATCTATCTATCTATCTATCTATCTATCTATCTATCTATCTATCTATCTATCTATCTATCTATCTATCTATCTATCTATCTATCTATCTATCTATCTATCTATCTATCTATCTATCTATCTATCTATCTATCTATCTATCGTTATGAGGATGATGAAAGACACATACATTAACACATGCATCAACATGACAGGTTGAAGGTGCTTCGCCAGTCGGTGCAAATAAAGAAACATCAAAATAAACTATAAAGGGATAAAATTAGAGCAGATCCTGGAGGGTGGATCTGGTCCTTGAGGATGGCTCTAGTCCTGGAGGACACATTTGGTGCTGGAGGGGAGATCTAGTCCTTGAGGATGGATCTAGTCCTGGAGAACAGATCTGGTCCTTGAGGATGGAATTGGTCTTGCAGGATGGATCTAGTCCAAACAGATGGATCTAGTCCTGGAGGACAGATCTGGTCCTTGAGGATGGCTCCAGTCCTGCAGGATGGCTCTAGTCCTAGCAGATGGATCTGGTCCTGGAGGATAGATCTGGTCCTGGAGGACAGATCTGGTCCTTGAGGATGGATTTGGTGACCAGCAGGGTTTCCTGCAGCGCTACATAGCTAGGGCGGTCGCCTTGACCATGTCCCACCCCCTCCCAGACATGTGTGGCTGCATCGTGATGAGGCTGAACTGACTGACCAGTTAGCTGTTGGAAACACTGGACCAGTGTGACAATGTTGATGAGTTCTGGACGACTGGCTTAGCTTTGCTTAGCTTAGCTTAGTTTAGCTTATCTTATCTTATCTTAGCTTAGCTTATTTTAGCTTAAGGATGATGGCTCCACTTCAGTTCTCTGTGTTTCTATTTCCAGGCTGAAGAAGGAAACATAGAGTACAAGGTGAGACACACACACACGCACATACTGAGGTGAGAGACAGAAGCACACAAGTTGATCTGGTTTATGTCCCTGCCAGCTGAAGCTGGTGAACCCTACCCAGTACCGGTTCGAGCACCTGGCCACCCAGCTGAAGTGGCGGCTGCAGGAGGGGCGGGGCGAGGCGGTGTACCAGATCGGTGTGGAGGACAACGGTCTGCTGGTGGGACTGAGCCCTGAGGACATGAGCGCCTCGCTGCACACGCTGCGACGCATGGCCGAGAAGTGGGTGGGACCCTGGGGTGTGTGTGTGTGTGTGTGTGTGTGTGTGTGTGTGTGTGTGTGTGTGTGTGTGTGTGTGTGTGCAAGAGAGAGCGTGTGACCAAATTGTGAGTGATTGTGTGGAGGTGGTGGCAGCAGAGGGTGTGTGTGTGTTAGTGTGTATTAGAGTGTGTTACAGTGTGTGTGCGGCAGTGTGTGTTTGAGAGTATAACTGTGTGTGTTACACTGTATCAGACTGTTTGCTACATGGCGCTGCATTATGTGACCAGGTGTGTGTGTGTGTGTGTGTGTGTCAGGGTGGGCGCTGACATCACTCTCCTCAGGGAGCGTGAGCTGGACTTTGACTTGGACAGAAACTCCCGGAAGATCGCGGAAGTTCTGGTGCGAAAGGTTCCAGATGATCAGCAGGTGAGAAAGATGCCATGTGCTCTGATTGGCCGGTGTGACCTGTGCTCTGATTGGCCGGTGTGTCCTCCTACAGTTCCTGGACCTGCGCGTGGCCGTCCTGGGGAACGTGGACTCGGGGAAGTCGACGCTGCTCGGCGTGCTGACGCAGGGTGAGCTGGATAACGGACGCGGCCGCGCTCGCCTCAACCTGTTCAGACACCTGCACGAGATCCAGACCGGACGCACGTCCAGCATCAGCTTCGAGATCCTCGGTTTCAACAGCAAAGGAGAGGTGAGCTACGGCTGGCTGCCAGCGGGGGGCGCTGCTTCCACACAGGTACAGGTCGGGCTGCAGGACCTGTACCTGTGTGGGTTCTGTCCAGAACAGTGCAATGAATGTAAGTCAGTTTGGCTACAGTGGGATGTGGGATGGTTACCAGGCAGTGTCCTTTATGATGGATGGTCCCATGCTGACCAAACTGCTGTGTCTTCATACTGGATGGTCCTGCAGGTGGTGAACTACAGCGAGTCCCGTACAGCCGAGGAGATCTGTGAGAGCTCCTCCAAGATGATCACCTTCATTGACCTGGCCGGACACCACAAGTACCTGAAGACCACCATCTTTGGCCTCACCAGCTACTGCCCCGACTTCGCCATGCTGGTGGTCAGCGCCAACACCGGCATCGGTCAGCACAAAGGATGAAGTGACTGCTTTATTTGTAGTCACATCTCCTTGTCTTAGTTCTCCTTGTCCAGTTAGTTTTGGTTCCACAGTTATCTGTCTCTGTTTTCCTTTCCATTTAGATAGATTTGGATTGTTGCAGTCTGAGGATTCTGTTGTTCCAGTAGAAACATACGTGATCAATCGGCTGCATTCACACGCATGTTCACACTAACAGTGTGTTCTCACCGCTGTAGCTGGAACGACCCGGGAGCACCTGGGTCTGGCCATGGCACTGAAAGTTCCCATCTTCCTGGTGGTCAGTAAAGTGGACCTCTGCTCACGTGGCACGGTAGAGCGGACGCTGCGGCAGCTGGAGCGTGTCCTCAAGCAGCCGGGCTGCAACAAGGTCCCGCTGCAGGTCTGCAGCCCCGACGACGCCGTCACTGCCGCCCAGCAGTTCACCCAGTCTGCCTGGTACGGTGTAGGGAGCAGGGTGTAGGGAGCAGGGTGTAGGGAGCAGGGTGTAGGGAGCAGGGTGTAGGGAGCAGGGTGTAGGGTGTAGGGTAGAGGGTAGAGGGAGCAGGGTGTAGGGAGCAGGGTGTAGGGTAGAGGGTGTAGTGTGTAGGGTGTAGGGTAGAGGGTGTAGGGAGCAGGGTGTAGGGTAGAGGGTGTAGTGTGTAGGGTGTAGGGTAGAGGGTGTAGGGTGTAGGGTAGAGGGTGTAGGGTAGAGGGTGTAGGGTGTCGGGTAGAGGGTGTAGGGTGTCGGGTAGAGGGTGTAGGGTGTAGGGTAGAGGGTGTAGGGACAGTGTACTCCCCAAGCACCCAGGTCTGACCTATGTATGTGTGTTTGTGTGTGTGTGTGTGTGTATCTGCATGTGTGTGTGTGCTCGCAGCGTCACGCCCATCTTCACCCTGTCCAGTGTGTCTGGAGAGAGTCTGGAGCTGCTCAAGATCTTCCTCAACATCCTTCCTCCACTGAGCAACAGCAAGGAGCAGGAGGAGCTGATGCAGCAGCTCACAGAATTCCAGGTACACACACACACACACACACACACACACACACACACACACACACACCAATCTAGACCAACACACTCTTGAGATTGCCTCAGCTAACTGTGTGTGTGTGTCTGCAGGTGGATGAGATCTACTCGGTTCCTGACGTGGGGACGGTGGTGGGAGGGACTCTGTACAGGTGAGACGACGCCTTCAGCCGCTTCCTCTCACCACAGTCTGATGAGACGTGCACTTCAGATGTTTCTGTTCAGATGTTTCTTCATCTGGTTTCACTTCACCTGATTCACCTGACCAGCTGTCCCAGGTCACAGCACACCTGTCTCACATGACCAGCTCAGGACTCATTAGCCTGGTACTGTCCCAGAATGTGGGTCTGAACTCTATAAAGGCGATAGCGGGTTCGCTCCTCCCACTGGATGGACCACATCCTACTCCTGGCCCTGGCCAGCCTATGGGCTACGTGTAAACCTGGAGAGCAGACTCACCTGGCCTACTGTCATGACTCCCCCCAGCTGGAGGTGGTACACACCAACCCACTGACCCCAGGGTAGAGGATCTAGAGAATCCTTCAGCAGGGTTTCAGGACTGCTGGTTGACCCTTCCAGCTAGGGAGGACATGGTTACACTGCCAAACAGGCTCTGATGTGGCATACCATAGCACCTTCCCAACAGGACAGATCTCCTGACCTGGAACCTGTATCTCCTGACCTGGAACCCATATCTCCTGACCTGGAACCCATATCTCCTGACCTGGAACCTGCATCTCCTGACCTGGAACCCATATCTCCTGACCTGGAACCCATATCTCCTGACCTGGAACCCGCATCTCCTGACCTGGAACCCATATCTCCTGACCTGGAACCCATATCTCCTGACCTGGAACCCGCATCTCCTGACCTGGAACCCATATCTCCTGACCTGGAACCCATATCTCCTGACCTGGAACCCGCATCTCCTGACCTGGAACCCATATCTCCTGACCTGGAACCCTAATCCCCAAGGCCTCCGTCTGGGCCCCTGCTGGGCAGTAGCGTTGACGGTCTGCTTGTCTCCAGTACAACCGCTGATGGTTGTAACTGGTTTTAACTGGTGCACAAGTATATGGCCAACTATCTATAACCATCATTACTTACACTACCAGTAGTACTACTAACACTACCATTACTACTACTACTATTAATACTACTACTGCTACAGTGCCTATTATCCTGGAGTTCCTGCAGTTCCCGATCCTCTGCTCTGAAAGTGTGGCTCTGTGGGATCTCAGAGTTTGATTCAGAGATGATTGAGAGGAATTCAGATTCATTAATAGATTCATTAGATTCATCAATTAGTCTCATTTAGTTTTGATTTCATGAATGTGTTTCTGCTTCATTTGGTTCTAATTCAGTTGTGTGTGTGTGTAGCGGGGTGTGTCGGGAGGGTGAGCGTCTGGTGGTGGGTCCTACAGACGAGGGGCGCTTCCTGCGCCTGAAGGTGGGCAGCATCCAGAGGAACCGCTCCGCCTGCCGCGTCCTGAGAGCCGGACAGGCTGCTACGCTAGCTCTGGGAAGCTTCGACCGAGGCCTGCTACGCAAGGTCTGATGCACAGACTAGCAAACACGCCAGCACACACACATATGCTAACATACATACACACACATGCTAACGCACATGCTAACACACACATGTTGACAAGCAGAGGCTGGGTCAGTCAGCCGTGTGACCCCGCCCCCTGCTGTGATTGGCTGTGCAGGGCATGGTGATGGTCAGTCCCAAGATGAACCCGACCATCTGTCGTCAGTTTGAAGCCGCCGTCGTGCTGCTGTTCCACGCCAAGATGCTGCGCCGGGGGTCACAGGTCACTGTGCACGTCGGCAACGTCCGGCAGACCGCCACTGTGGACGGGCTAACCGGGAAGGTACACAAACACACCTCAGACACACACACACACACACAGAAGGTGATAGGCCGCGTTTTCCCACACCCACACACACACACCAACACACTATCACACATGCTAACACACTGGTGCTATCACACACGAACTAGCAGGCGATGGGTCCAGACTTTCCACATGCTAACACATATTAACACTCATGAGCTAGCACACATGCTAACACGCAGCTAGGTTACTTGCAGCTATGTTGCTCTCTGTGCAGGACGAGCTGCGTACCGGGGAGCGCGCCGTGGTTCGGTTCCGGTTCCTCAAACATCCGGAGTATCTGCGTGTTGGCGCCAAGCTGCTGTTCAGGGAGGGCGTCACCAAAGGCATCGGCCACGTGGCCCGCCTGCTGCCCCAGGACCAGAACCTGGACCAGAACCTGGACCAGAACCAGGACCTGGAGCGAGACCGGAACCAGTACCCAGACCAGAACCGGGACCAGAACCTGCAGTGAGGACATCCTGCAGGGGGTGGAGCCTCACCAGGCCCCCACCCCCTCCTCTTCCTAACCTGCCCCCCCCTCCCTCGCCATGATGTCATCACCATCTTCATCATCCAGCTCCTACTTCCTGTCCAGAACCCGATCTGTTGTCAATTGGACGATGGCATCTAGAGGATGCACGCTGTGTTCAGGCACAGTGGAAAGAGTGGCGTTGTGTCTCTGGAGCTGGATCTGCATGCTCCAGTCCAGGAAGTGACATCTCAGTGATGTCACAGTCCGATGGATCAGCCAATCACAGAGCAGCAGCAGTACGGTGGATCAGGATGCAGTGCCTGGACCGTTCTGTGTGGACTCTGCATGTCCTTCCTGTGTTTGTGTGTGTGTTGGGTGGGGAGGGGTCCTGATCCATCGATCAGTTCCTGACTGTCCTCGTTCCGATCAATCAATCATCATTAATCATCGATCAGCTGCTCGACGGGAAACGCTGCGTCAACACCCGGCGCCATGTTTGTTACAGCTGCTGTGCTATGTCACACACACACACACACACACACACACCCGACACACATGCACAATCACACACACACATACACTAACAAAACCCCTATGTACACACATAGGTCTACACACACACTTACACACAGCCACACACCTTTTTCTTGTCACCTGGTTCCTGTGTTGATTGATCTGTTATTGACAGCCGATTGGAGGACTCACTGCTCCTGTGTGTGTGTGTGTGTGTGTGTGTGTGTGTGTGTGTGTGACCTGACGCTGAATGTGCTTCTGTCCAATCGTGACTCTGCTCGACGTTAAGGATGTCGAGTCGGGCTAAGAAATAAAAAACTGGGACAAAGGCTTTGTGTTCAGTCGCTTCTACTTTATTCTGTAGAAAAGAGATGAAGCTAACATAGCTTAGCATCAGTTATCTGCTGGCATAGCAACGAGTGCTATCATCCGTAAAGTGTAGTTTATAAGCAAACTAGCTTAGCATCAATAACTAAAAGCTGCCTTGCACTTTGGTAGTGCTAGGTTAGTAGTTCACTGATGCAAAGCTACGGGTTACTGATGCTAAGTTATGCTAGCTCCAGAGGTTCAAAGCTTTAATAACAGAACATTTCTGACTCAAACCTCAAATCAACATCAACAACATTCGACTGAGTCAAGCACAGATACTTCCATTTATCACACGTTTGACTTAAAGACTTAAAAACAAACGATAAGGAATCCGGAGGCGAGACAACAGAAACGTAAGAAACGTCACATTCTCTGTGCTGAAACATGAGCAGATCCAGAGGGTTTGTCTCCTCCTGCTCCTCAGGCCAAGCTCCTCTGCCGGGGTTTGATCCTCTGGTACAGCTGGCAAAACAGGAGGAGGTTTCTTATTAAAACTCAGGAAGACATTAGAAGGCAGACAAACAGCCACTGACGACCAAAGTAGTTTCTCTGTTGAGTTGTGTTCTCGGTCTGTGACTGAGCTGGAACGTTCCGGAGCCCTGGTCCTCCGGCTGGGCCTCACTCACCCCCAGCAGGTTGCGGGGGACGTAGCCCTCCTGCTCTCCACATCTGGCCCACCACCACTGGGTCTCCGCCTCGTCCTCGCGCCTCAGCACCGTCATCACGTCGCCCTCCCTGAAGCCCAGCTCGTCCTCGCTCTGAGGCTCGTAGTCCCAGAGGGCGTAGACCACGCCCCGGTTCATCACACCCATCTTCTCCTGGACGCCTGCAGCACACACACACACACGCACGCACGCACAGACACACACACATGCACGCACGCACACGCACACACACACACAGTTTTTTCCCTAAATCAAAAGTGATATTTCTGAAATGTGGATAAAGTCGCGTTCCCTTTGAAAGCATTTTGAGCCATAATTCTAGGTAAAGGACTGAGGTGGAGTGAAATTTGTGGGGAAAGAAAATGATTAATTTTTACAGCTGTGCTTCTTTTTCCAACAGTGTAACCTATATTTTTTAAAAATCTAAAAATCAAATTAACAAAATGTATAAAAATATAAGATTTTGTAGCAAAAGTCATGCCATTTGATGTGACTGAGTTATGGTCAAATCAGAATGATAAGCGCCCCCTGGTGGACAAACCTGGAATTTAGGGTTTGAGCAATAAAATAAAAAAGGAACATTCTCCAAAATAAAGAATCTGTCATAATGTTAATCGATTGATTCTGTCGGTGTGGCCTGGTTTATTTTGCACTGTGATCATTGTCAAAGTTGCAACACAGTTTTGACACAGTTTTCATCTTTAATTCTTCTATATTTTAATTTTGTTAACTTAACTTTGTTACATTCTTTTCCACTTGAAAGTGTTGAAAGTATTGAGGTTTGCAGTTATTTGACTCTAGCAGTATTTTAACTATACCATGACAAACCGATAACTGTGATAACTCTCCACTACCGTGACGTCCCTCGTTGGGACCTGACTTGGCTTTGGTTTTGGTCTGGGGTCTGGACCCACCGTAGAGGAACTGGGAGCACTGGGCGTAGCCGTCCTCCATCTCCTCGCACTTGTCGGCGGCGGTCTGCAGGTCGCTGTAGGTGGTGGCGAACACGGCGGCGCCCGACTCCACCAGGAACTTACACGCCTGCACGTTGTTGCAGGAGGCGGCGCAGTGCAGAGGCGTCCTGGCAGAGGAGGAGGAGGGAGCTCTGTGAGGAGCAGTGTGGGGGAGGGGGGAGGGCGGGGGTGAGGGAGGGGGGAGGGCGGGGGGTGAGGGAGGGGGGAGGGCGGGGGGCGGGACTCACCATCCGTCACTGTCGGCGGCGTTGGCGTTGACCCCGTACTGAACCAGGAACTTGACGATCTCAGTGTGTCCAGCGCAGACGGCGTTGTGCAGCGCCGTGATGCCCTCGTCGTTGGGGGTGCTGGGGTCCTCCACCTGCAGGACACACACCCCACTTAACCCCACTTAACCCCATTTAACCCCACTTTACCCCACTTAACCTGACTTAACCCCACTTAACCCCACTTAACCCCACTTTACCCCATTTAACCCCACTTTACCCCACTTAACCTGACTTAACCCCACTTAACCCCACTTAACCCCACTTTACCCCACTTAACCCACTTAACCTGACTTAACCCCACTTAACCCCACTTAACCCCACTTTACCCCACTTAACCCCACTTTACCCCACTTAACCTGACTTAACCCCACTTAACCCCACTTAACCCCACTTTACCCCATTTAACCCCACTTTACCCCACTTAACCTGACTTAACCCCACTTAACCCCACTTTACCCCACTTAACCCCATTTAACCCCACTTAACCCCACTTAACCCCACTTTACCCCACTTAACCTGACTTAACCCCACTTAACCCCACTTAACCCCACTTTACCCCACTTAACCCCACTTAACCTGCCTTAACCCCACTTAACCCCACTTAACCTGACTTAACCCCACTTAACCCCACTTAACCTGACTTAACCCCACTTAACCTGACTTAACCTGACTTAACCCCACTTAACCTGACTTAACCTGACTTAACCCCATTTAACCTGACTTAACCCCACTTAACCTGACTTAACCCCACTTAACCTGACTTAACCTGACTTAACCCCACTTAACCTGACTTAACCCCACTTAACCCGACTTAACCTGACTTAACCCGACTTTACCCGCCTTAACCTGACTAAACCCGCCTTAACCCGCCTTAACCTGACTTAACCCGACTTCACCTGCCTTAACCCAACTTAACCCGACTTAACCTGCCTTAACCCAACTTAGCCCGACTTAACCCGACTTAACCTGACTTAACCTGACTAAACCTGCCTTAACCCGACTTAACCCGCCTTAACCTGCCTTAACCCGACTTAACCCGCCTTAACCTGACTTAACCCGACTTAACCTGCCTTAACCTACCTTAACCCGACTTAACCTGACTTAACCCGACTTAACCTGCCTTAACCTGACTTAACCCGACTTAACCCGCCTTAACCCGACTTAACCTGCCTTAACCTACCTTAACCCGACTTAACCTGCCTTAACCCGACTTAACCCGCCTTAACCTGCCTTAACCTGACTTAACCCGACTTAACCCGACTTAACCCGACTTAACCTGACTTAACCTGACTAAACCTGCCTTAACCCGACTTAACCCGCCTTAACCTGCCTTAACCCGACTTAACCCGCCTTAACCTGACTTAACCCGACTTAACCTGCCTTAACCTACCTTAACCCGACTTAACCTGACTTAACCCGACTTAACCTGCCTTAACCTGACTTAACCCGACTTAACCCGCCTTAACCCGACTTAACCTGCCTTAACCTGCCTTAACCCAACTTAACCTGCCTTAACCCGACTTAACCTGCCTTAACCTGACTTAACCCGACTGAACCTGCCTTAACCCAACTTAAACCCACTTAACCTGCCTTAACCCAACTTAACCTGCCTTAATCTGACTTAACCGACTTAACCTGACTTAACCTGCCTTAACCCGACTTAACCTGCCTTAACCCGACTTCACCTGCCTTAACCTAACTTAACCCGACTTAACCCGACTTAACCTGACGTAACCTGCCTTAACCCGACTTAACCTGACTTAACCCGCCTTAACCTGTCTTAACCCGACTTAACTTGCCTTAACCTGACTTAACCCGACTTAACCTGCCTTAACCCGACTTAACCCGCCTTAACCTGCCTTAAGCTGACTTAACCCGACTTAACCTGCCTTAACCCGACTTAACCTGCCTTAACCCGACTTAACCTGACTTAACCCAACTTAAGCCGACTTAACCTGACTTAACCCGACTTAGCCTGACTCAACCTGACTTAACATGACTAAACATGACTAAACATGACTACACGTCGCCCCCTGGTGGCTGGCCCTGCTGGTAGCTGGGGGCGGTGACTCACGTCGTAGATGACTCTCTGGACCAGGTCGTACTCGCCCTCCAGCGCTGAGTCCAGCAGCAGGGCCAGAGGGTTGAACTTGACCCGCGTGCTGGGGTCGGAGCGGTCGGAGCCGGCACGCCGCAGGATCGACTTCTTCCCCTGAGGAGGAGCGAGAGGAAGTGATGGGGCGAGACGCGACAGAAAGGCAGCTGAACTTTGAGTGAACTCATTGGGACAAGGACTGAACATGACTTAATGTGACTTCAGTTGACTTAACGAGATGCAACAGGACTTAACGTGACTGAAAGCCTCGCCTGAGAATCTCAACTAGTTGTTTGACTCTGACCTCGTGTCTGTGTGGACCAACTCACCGCGGGCGCCGTCACCTGCCCTGTGACCTCTGGGGGCCGGAGGCTGAGGGCGTCGTCCTGCCCCTCCCCCCCCGCGGGGGTGGGGGCGGCGGTGGGGTATGGGGGGGGCGGGTATGGCGGGAACTCCTCTGAGAAGAAGTCTAGAGGGGTGTGGGCGACAGGCGGACACACCTCCTCCTCCTCCTCCTCCTCCTCCTCCTTCTCCTCCTCCAGGGCGGGGGGCAGCGGGCGGCAGGAGGCGGGGTCAGGCAGCGGCGAGCGGGGGGGCACAGGGGGCGGGGTCGGGTCCTCCTCCGGTTCCTCGGTGTAGCCGTCCTGGGATATCCCCGCCGTCTCCTTGGCGACGGTCTCCATGGCGACGGTCTCCATGGCGACGGTCTCCATGGCGACGGTCTCCATGGCGGCCAGCGTGGTCTTCTGGTAGAGCAGCTTCTGGATGTTGGGCCCCCCCGGGCCCTCTGGCTCCGTGATGGAGCTGCGCTTCTTGAGCGGGCGCGGCGCGTGGTGCAGCCGGCGCCGCAGCGCCTCCAGGTCGGCGTCGCTGGGGCCGCGGGGGTGGTGGGGGGGGTGGGACAGGAAGGGGAGGAGCTTGGTGGGGCTCAGCGGCCGCGGGGCCGAGCGCTCCGCTGTCTCACTGTTACCGAGGCAACCGCTGCCGTCGACCTCCAGCAGGTCGGAGGAGGCGGAGTCTGAGGCCACGGTCTGGGGCCCCCCTGAGGCTGGGAGGACTGGTTTACCATAAACTGTGAGGGATACAAGGTCAACCTGGTCACTGACCACACACTGACTTCTGCTTCTCTGGACCTGGACCTTCAGCCATGTTTACTTCAGGCTAGACTAGTCGCCTGTTTTTACTTTTTTAAGTAAATTAGTATTTCACTGAATAAATGACACTTAGTACACAGTAATATTAGTAACTGGTAATTAGTAGTAAATTAGTAACTTTTGGTTGTTATTTGTTTTCATTCGGGCATGTTTATTCCTCTTGATGTGAGTGTGTGTGTGCTCACCGCGTGTATGGTTGCGGGGTAGCGTGCCCTGCCCCCCCCCTGCGCCGTAGCCCCTCCCCTGCTGCGTGTACATGGAGTAGATGGACGACGCCGCCACCGTCTGAGGCTTCTGCAGCGCCGGGGGCGGAGCCTCGCTCAGCTCGGGGGTGTAGGGCCGCACGGCGGCGGCCGGGGGGGGCTCCTGCCTGGGGGGCAGGGGGAGGGTGTGGCTGCCGAGGACGCAGCCCGCAGCCCCCCGGGAGGCGGGGCCTCCGGCGGCACGCTGCTTCCCGGGGAAGGTCCCGGTGCTGTAGCAGGCAGATGGCTTGAAGGAGGAAGGGGGCGTGGCACTGGAGGGGAATGGGCGGGGCTTGCTGGGGAGAGGGGGCGGAGCCTTACCGCAGGCCTGAGGGAGAGAGAGAGAGCCGTTAAAGAAGGAGCTGAGGTCACCTGGGCTGAAGCAGCTCCGCAGCGCCCTCCCACCTGAGAGTCCCGGAGCAGAGTCTCTGAGGGGCGACCGGTCCGGGACGGGACGGGGGGCGGAGTCTCTGACCCGCTGAGCTGGTCCGGGAGAGTCTTCCCACCTACAGGAAGCACAGCATCGCCAGAACACGCTACAGTTCAGTCAGAACAAGCAAACAACACAGAGGAGCTCCCAGAGCAGGCCAGCCGACCCCAGACCTCAGGTCACTCTATGTGACTTGACTCTATGTGACTTGACTCTATGTGACTCTATGCACGTGACAGCACGTCACGGCCGTCGCTCTGAATGACTCTATTAGACACTACCGGACTCTACCTGACTCTACGCTACCTGACTCTACGCTACCTGACTCTACCTGACTCTACGCTACCTGACTCTACGCTACCTGACTCTACCTGACTCTACGCTACCTGACTCTACGCTACCTGACTCTACCTGACTCTACGCTACCTGACTCTACGCTACCTGACTCTACCTGACTCTACGCTACCTGACTCTACGCTACCTGACTCTACCTGACTCTACGCTACCTGACTCTACGCTACCTGACTCTACCTGACTCTACGCTACCTGACTCTACGCTACCTGACTCTACGCTACCTGACTCTACCTGACTCTACGCTACCTGACTCTACCTGACGCTACGCTACCTGACTCTACGCTACCTGACTCTACCTGACTCTACGCTACCTGACTCTACCTGACTCTACGCTACCTGACTCTATGTGCCTCTCCATCACTTTAAGCTGAGCTAGACCTGAGGAGAAGAGGGAGGTGGAGCTCTGCACCTCTGTGACATCACGTGTTGACCTCTGACCTGAGTTGTGGCAGCTGAGGCTGGACATGCGGGGCAGCGTGGAGGCGTGGCCTGAGCTGCTCCAATCAGACGGCTTGGTCGCTTTGGAGGAGCTGAAACCTGCAGAGAGAGAGACACTGACAGTGAGAGGACGTCACTCTGAGCGGAGGGATGTGATTGGAGCGTCTGGATGAGCACCTGAGGCGGGTTTGGCGGGGCGGGGCGGCGGCTTCAGGCCGGGCTCGGCCGTCGGGAGCGTGTTGGTGCCGTCGGGATACGCAGGCTTCAGCGGCGGCGCCGGGCCCTGAGGACTCACCGGGCTCGACGACTGGATGTACGGACCCACGGCCGCCACCCGGGACGCCCCGCCCTGCTGGGAGGCCACGCCCTCTGACAGCACCTGGAGGGAGGGGGCAGAGTCACAGAGAGGGAGGGGAGGGGTCATAGAGAAGGAGGCCAGAGTGAGAGGAGGAGAAACTGATGTTAACATGAATGACTACACATGGATGGATGGATGATGATGGGTAGATCATGGATGAATGACGGATGATGATGGAGGGATGGATCATGGAGGGATGGATCATGGATCAGGCTTGTGAGCTTGTGAAGTCTGGACTTAAAAGAACAAACTGTTCGAGGACAAAATGGAATACATTCTTCCCCAAGTCCATACCAAGCCTGCACCGAGGCGTCCTCGGTGAAGTGGGCGGGGCTAGAACACGTCCAGGGTACAGCAGAACATGGTCTGTCCTCGACGTAGAAGTATGGATAGAGATGGACAGACAGGCAGACAGATAGACAGACAGGCAGGCAGACACAGACAGGCAGACAGAAAGGCAGACAGACAGGCAGACAGATAGACAGACAGACAGGCAGACAGACAGGCAGACAGACAGGCAGGCAGACAGACAGGCAGACAGACAGGCAGACAGACAGACAGACAGACAGACAGGCTGACAGATAGACAGACAGACAGGCAGACAGGCAGACAGACAGGCAGACAGGCAGACAGGCAGACAGACAGACAGACAGACAGGTACCGGCAGGTTCTCCTTGTGCTGCAGCGCTGCTTTCTTCTTCCACAGCCGGAGCCTCAGCTCGCTGAGCCTCCGCTCCATCGCTGCCACCTCCAGGTTCTTCTTGCTCAGTCCGTCCCTCTGCTGCTGCAGCCGCCCGCTCTGCTCCTGGTTCAGCCGGTTCCTCAGCTGCAGCTCCTTGTACAGGCGCTCCAGCTCCGCTGAGGAGCCGTGGAGCAGGTGCTGGTGGTGGTGAAGGCGAGGAGGAACAGGAGGCTCCGGCCTGTTGCTCCTCAGCGCCTCCAGCTGGCTGCTCAGCTCCTCCACCCGCGAAACAGCAACCAGCAGCTCCCTCTGTTTCTGCTGGAACAGGCCGGTCATCTGCTCGATCTCATCCACTGACACACACACACACACACACACACACACACACACACACACACACACACACACACACACACACTTTGGAACCATTCTTTCTGTTTCCTAAGGTTAAGGTTAAGGTTAAGGTTGGGGTTGGAGTTTAGGTTATGGTTAAGGTTAAGGTTAAGGTTAAGGTTAAGGTTAAGGTTAAGGTTAAGGTTAAGGTTAAGGTTAGGGTTAGGGTTAGCCTGCCATCCTGCAGCATCCGCCTCCATGACCATCGGTTCTGACCCACAACCCACAGAAGAGGGATATGGATTTTTTTCCAGACGTATATTTAACGGAGCGATATCAATCGCTGTGTCTGGGGTCAGCTGGAGGATATAAAATTATAATCTATTTGATTTCAAATGTTGTTCAATAATAATAATAATAATATCAACAGAAACATCTCTAAATGAGCACAGTTGAGGATGAGCTGGCTGGATGTAGACTGACCTAGTTTGCTGTTGCTGAGGCGCTTCTGCTCCACCTGGCCCCTGAGGGCCCGGACCCTCCTCAGCTTGGCCTCCTGGTTGTGAGCGTTCTCTTGGAGCTGCCGCAGCCGCTCCTGCTCGGACACCTCCTGCTGACGCTGCTCCTCCTGAAGCTTCAGGTGACACAGACGCTGCTCCTGCCAGGGAAACGTCAGGATCAGCTGGACCCAGAACACTGAGGAGAACATCGTCATCTGAGGCCTGTCAACCATAGATTCATCCCATATAAGGTGTTTCCATGGAGATGAGCAGCTCCATAGAACCTCTCAGGTGTCTCTGAACACAGTTCCTCTCCTGAGCTGCTCCTCCACACGTGTCCATCTAGAAGCTGATCTCAAAGTGTGATGGAAACACTTTGTTCACATCTCCAGGTCACGTGACCTGACGTAGGGGTCACATGACCAGTTCCCTTCAGACCAGATGGACAGAGGAGGAGACTCAACTGTTTCTACATCTGATTCAAAGATCTAAGAAAACTATGTTCTGGACGTCCATCTTCCTCAGAGTGGAGGACCAGGACCACATGGTACCAGGGTTATTATGGGATGGAGCGGGACCACATGGTACCAGGGTTATTATGGGATGGAGCGGGACCACATGGTTCCAGGGTTATTATGGGATGGAGCAGGACCACATGGTACCAGGGTTATTATGGGATGGAGCAGGACCACATGGTACCAGGGTTATTATGGGATGGAGCAGGACCACATGGTACCAGGGTTATTATGGGATGGAGCAGGACCACATGGTACCAGGGTTATTATGGGATGGAGCAGGACCACATGGTACCAGGGTTATTATGGGATGGAGCAGGACCACATGGTACCAGAGTTATTATGGGATGGAGCAGGACCACACTGTGAATGGGGGTAATGGAAACAGTAGAGCTGGACTTTATCACCATGGAGAAACATCTCTTTGATTTACAGAGAAACTGTGGTGGAAACCATTGATTTATGGTGACACAGAATACTTTGTCAGATCAACTCTTTTTAAAAACATTTTACAAATGGTTTCTCCATTTTTAAATTTTTTTAATCTTCTTTTAAATCTGGGCTTTTTTTTCTTATCACATGGTACAACTTGATAATGCTCTTGCCCGTTTCTCCTTCTTTTTTGTTTAAAGTTCCTTTTTATCTTCTCCCTGTGATGACTGTTTTGTCTTTGTTTCAACACCATGTTGTGGTTTATCTTATGCTTTAAATAAAATAAAACTGGACTGATATGATCCCGGCCAGGGAAGTGTGTGTGTGTGTGTGTGCATGTGTGTGTGCGTGTGTGTGTGCAGGGATGACGGAGGAGTCAGACGTCACACCTTGGACGCCAGCAGCTGCTGCTGAGCATTTATCTGCAGCTGCTGTCGAGCAGCCAGGTCCTGCAGGTCCCCCAGCGTCAGGTCCCCACGAGGGCCTGAGACCTGCACACACACACACACACACACACACACACACACAAAAACGAGTTTTACTTTCCAGCAATTAATAGATTGATTCACATATTTCATAACACTCTATGTTGAATGAATTGCAGTGAATGTTTCTCACCCCATTCTCCAGACTCCTGTCTGCAGAGGCTTTCACCTGGTTCCTCTTCATCATCTGGTCTGCAGCTCTGGACGCACCTGGACAGCAACACGCAGTTAGCCACAGTTAGCCACAGTTAGTCACAGTTAGCCACAGTTAGCTGCAGATAGCCACAGTTAGCTGCAGTTAGTCACAGTTAGTCACAGTTAGCTGCAGATAGCCACAGTTAGCTGCAGATAGCCACAGTTAGCTGCAGTTAGTCACAGTTAGTCACAGTTAGCTGCAGATAGCCACAGTTAGCTGCAGTTAGTCACAGTTAGCCACAGTTAGCTGCAGATAGCCACAGTTAGCTGCAGTTAGTCACAGTTACCTGCAGTTAGCCACATTTAGTCACAGCTAGTCATAGTTAGCTGCAGATAGCCACAGTTAGCTGCAGTTGGTCACAGTCACAGTTAACAAAGTTTGTCACAGTCAGAATTAGCAGTTAGCCAGAGTTAGCCATGGTTAGCCACAGTTAGTCACAATTAGCCACAGTTAAAACAGTTAGACATAGTTAGTCAGAATTAGCAGTTAGTCAGAATTAGCAGTTAGTAGGGTTGCCAACTGCCCCAGATTGTGGGACAGACGGGACAGCAACATCCCACATTCCAATCACAGCAGTCCCTTTACGTGACTGAATGATGTGCCAGCCAGTAGTTTGTTGACGTGTGTCCCCAGTTCACTACGTATCGTTTTCATGGGAAATGATTGCATGGTTAGTGAGTTCACTGCGTCCTCTCTGACTTTAATGTGTCACTCAGGCTACGTAGCCAACTACATCTATTGCTACTATTGCAGACATTGCAATATCAGCAACACCCCCCCACCCCCACCCCTCCCAGAGCTCATCTGGATCAGCAGCTCATCTCTAATTCAGTAAACAGTCATCGTCATTAGACCTACAGACACAACCAGACAACAGTCCTCAGATCAGAATCAACGACACCAAAGGGCAAGTTAGTAAAGTAAACCTGGTCACCACCAGGGACCCTCAGGGGTTCTCCAGAAACACTCCAGACTGGTTAAAGACTGGTTAGTGTAACACTAGTTAGTACCAGACTGGTTACAGACTGGTTAGTGTAACACTAGTTAGTACCAGACTGGTTACAGACTGGTTAGTGTAACACTAGTTAGTACCAGACTGGTTAAAGACTGGTTAGTGTAACACTAGTTAGTACCAGACTGGTTACAGACTGGTTAGTGTAACACTAGTTAGTACCAGACTGGTTACAGACTGGTTAGTGTAACACTAGTTAGTACCAGACTGGTTACAGTCAGACTGTCTGGAAGGAGCTGGACACCAACAACAAGGAATAACTCAGAAAATCAGAATTTAGACTTTGTGTTAATTTGTAAGGACCATCATTTTCAAAGTTATTATTATTCTTTTATGAAGGTCAAGATCAGGTCTGTAAATTATTTTTATCCTTACAAACAACCCATTTTTTGAATAATCAAATAAATAACAACAAAAAATATAAATAATGATGATAAAATAAGTGAATATTCACAGTGAGTAAACAGTTCCTGGAACTCGTGCAGCATTACTTAAAGTTGGTGTCGGGGTCGGGCTGACACTTCATCAGCTTACTGAACGCCGGCAGGACTTCCTGCTTTTTAAGGACAGAATAACAACCACAAACAAATCCTGCGTCCAGCAGCTGCTAAGCTGCTTACAGCCGCTCATCTGCTCACACGCCACCAGGCACCGCCCACCGTTAGTAGGCTGTGTGTATGGCTCTGTGTGTACGGCTCTATGTGTACGGCTCTATGTGTACGGCTCTATGTGTACGGCTCTGTGTGTACGGCTCTGTGTGTACGGCTCTGTGTGTACGGCTCTATGTGTACGGCTCTGTGTGTACGGCTCTATGTGTACGGCTCTATGTGTACGGGTCTATGTGTACGGCTCTGTGTGTACGGCTCTATGTGTACGGCTCTATGTGTACGGGTCTATGTGTACGGCTCTGTGTGTACGGCTCTATGTGTACGGCTCTATGTGTACGGGTCTATGTGTACGGCTCTGTGTGTACGGCTCTATGTGTACGGCTCTATGTGTACGGGTCTATGTGTACGGCTCTATGTGTACGGCTCTATGTGTACGGCTCTATGTGTACGGCTCTGTGTGTATGGCTCTATGTGTACGGCTCTATGTGTACGGCTCTATGTGTATGGCTCTATACCAATGTCTCTTTATATATAAAACTCTATATAAAAACATAATGAAACAGCAGCGACAATCAGAAGAACTGATATCAGAACCGCAGTGTTTTCTACGTGATCCAGATTGGAAGTTTCTAAACCTTGCTACGTACGTCACTGGGAAACCTGTCTGTGTGTTGTTGTTGTTGTTTGGAAGCTGAGAAGGCCCATGTCTTAATTTCTAATTGTTTGGTTATCTGGTTATAACAAGGTCTGTTTTGTGGTGATGATGCGTCGATGTGTTCCTCTCCCTACCTGGCTCCCGGCCCGGCGCCCTCTGGTGGTGCAGCAGGTAGCGGACCTCGCCCCTCTGCTGGCCCCAACGCTGCAGCACCTCCAGCATCCGCTCTGCCTCGTCCACCACACGCTCTGATTGGTCCAGGAGGAGGAGGAGGAGGAGGGGGAGGAGGGGGAGGAGTGAGGTGAAGGTGTCAGAGTTAAAAAAACGCAGATAAAACACACACGATGGACGCTCTCATCTCTGACTGGAGCAGAGAGAGGAAGTTGGAGAAAAAAAGCAGCTGAAACTGGGCCGAGCTCACTGGGGGAAGCAGGCCAGCAGCCAAACACACACACACACACACACACACACACACACACACACACACAGGCTGTGCTCATGCCTGGAATGAAGAACAGTGAAGAACAGAGGATCTAGCAGCAGTTCCTGAATCTCAGCTGGTTCCTCTTTTCTCTGACACAACGCTACGTAAACACACGGCTCCCCCGGACGTAGCTGGGCCCAGCACCAGTCACTGGCACAGGCGGAGTAGTCCACGTTATCCATATCCAGATTTACTGTCTTTGTATTTTGTTTATCTTATTGTGTGTATTCTGTGTGTACTTTTGCTGAGTTTTGTGTCTTCATGCGTGGAGGTGGTCCATCTGGAGCGGCTTCACCTGATAAGGAGGAGTCGCTATGAGCACACCTGACGTAGCGCGTCAGCAGGCTCCCGTCCTGCTCTGCTCTGGCTGAGGGTGCGGACGTGCTCACCTGAGCCCCTCCACAGCTCCGACAGGTAGCACTCGGCCTCCCCGGGCTCCTTGCAGAGCTCCACCACGTCCCTGCACAGCGTGTCGGGCGTGAGCGGCACCTCGCTGACGTGCTGGTCGCTGCTGCTGCTCAGGTAGACGGTGAGGAACATCTGGAGGGAGAGACGCCTCCACGTCAACCACAGTTTCACACGCACACGATGCAGAGAGGCGACAGCAGCTCTCTCACTGTTTGTCACGTTTATTTAAAGTGTATTTAGCAACATTGATACACATGTTGCTCCAAACGATTCTGATGATAACGATGATGATGATAACGATCGGCCACTGAAAATAATGGGAGCTGTCAGGGGTACCCAAACCTTTGCATACGACTGTTTATAATTAACAATAAATAATAATAATACAGAAATATTAAATATCTGTTTTTTCTTCCAGTGTTGCCGTATCCTGGATGTGACACTTGACTCCAGTAAAACAAATAAATAGAGGTCAGAGGGTCTGAACCAGGAAGTCCAGAATGTTGTGAGTCCTGACTGTTCCTCCTTCGGTTCTATTTCCGTCTCTTCACCAGATATTTGTGGACACTCTGTAACTCCCATGATGCACTGGGGCCATCTGGTCCCCGGGCAGGGTTTCTACTGCTGGGCCCGGAGCCAGAGCGCCCCCCGCAGTCCTCCTGCAATGCTCCTGCATTCTTGTGTTACGAGCGGGTTGACGACATTAAGAAGAAGCTGATAACTACAGGGACACTGTTCTATGCAGCAGTGCTTTAGCCCTGAGCTAGCAGTGGATCAGCAGTGTGTTAGCGGTCTGTTAGCAGTCTATTAGCCATGAGCTAGCAGTGGATCAGCAGTGTATAAGCAGTGTGTTAGCATTACGGTAGCAGTATAATAGTAGTGTATCAACAGTCTATTAGCAGTGTATTAGCGGTCTGTTAGCAGTCTATTAGCCATGAGATAGTAGTATGCCAGCAGTTTATCAGCAGAGTATTAGCAGTATGCTAGCAGTCTTTTAGCAGTGTGCTAATAGTATGCCAGCAGTTTATCAGCAGAGTAGAGTATTAGCAGCATGCTAGCCGTGTAGTACTACAGTGTAGTAACAATGTGCTAGCAGTGAATTATTAGTGTATTAGCAGTGTGTTAGCACGATGTTAGCAGTATTTATCAGTGTTCTAGCAGTGTATTAGCAGTGTGCGAGCAGTCTATCAGCACTGTATTAGCAGCACGCTAGCAGTGTGCTAGCAGTAGCAGGCACCTGCTCTGGTTCAGCATCCTACATCCAGCTCTGAGGAAACTGGAGCGACTCCATCTTTGTTCAGGTGGTTGAACATGAACTGGGTCAGTGCTGTCACTCAGCACAACCAGGGCGACCAGTCCCAGCCAATCACAGCCTGGGGGGGCTGCTGAGTGTGTGTCTGGGTGTGTGTGTGTGTGTATGTGTTTGTGTGTGTGTGGGGGGGTAGTTCACAATTAAAAGTTAAACAGACAACTGACTAAAGTCACTGTCTTTCTCTGTCTCTGCCTGTTTCCTCATGTCTCTGTCTCTTTATCTGTATTTTTGTTGCTGTCTCTTTGTCTCTGTAACTTCGTCTCTTGACTCTGTGTCTCGTCTCCATGTCTGTGTGTCTTGTTGTCTTTGTCTCTGTGTCTCGTCGTCTATTTAATCCAGACTGAATTAGCGCAGCATCTCTCCAGTTAATCCCCCTAATCAGGCTCCACCCCCCTCGTTAGGGAACTAACGAACCCCGATCATCAGCAGCAGCAGCTTCCTCAAAACAAAGAGGAAACTGACAGACAGGTGGCCCTGTCACACACACACACACACACACACATACACACACACACACACACACACACACACACACACACACACAACCCTCTGACTCTGACAGGAAGTTGAATTCAAATTTTAAAATGCAGTAAAATTATTTTTGACAATAAAACTTAAATGAGTTATTCAATGACCTCAACTCATTTTTCTGAGATAGATAGACAGACAGACAGACAGACAGATAGACAGATAGATAGATAGATAGATAGATAGATAGATAGATAGATAGATAGATAGATAGATAGATAGATAGATAGATAGATAGATAGATAGATAGATAGATAGATAGATAGATAGATAGATAGATAGATAGATAGATAGATAGATAGATAGATAGATAGATAGATAGATAGATAGATAGATAGATAGATAGATAGATAGATGGATGGATAGATAGATAGATAGATAGATAGATAGATAGATAGATAGATAGATAGATAGATAGATAGATAGATAGATAGATAGATAGACAGACAGACAGACAGACAGATAGACAGATAGATAGATAGATAGATAGATAGATAGATAGATAGATAGATAGATAGATAGATAGATAGATAGACAGATAGACAGACAGACAGATAGACAGATATATAGATAGATAGATAGATAGATAGATAGATAGATAGATAGATAGAAAGATAGATAGAGTGATTGCAAGTTGCACGCTGCCGCCATATGGTGGACAGCATCACACGACATAACCAGATTGGATTAATGAGCGCCCCTCACCACACACACACACACACACACACACACACACACACACACACACACACACACACACACACACAGTGACACAGGAAGCTTGTGCTGACTGAGCTTTGATGCCGGCCTCTGATTGGCTCCAGATAAACGTTTAAACCAAAACAAATCAAAACATATTTTCACTGATTTGCTTCGTTAGAACGACTCATTGATCAGGATCAACTCAGCATTCAAATCAGCTCAAAAATACAACAGACAATGTTGATTAATTTCAGTTCCCATTCACTATCCATGATATATCCACTATTTATTTACAGTTTAAGTCTTTTCCCTGAAACTGAAGTGCTCTATAAATTTAACAGATGAATTAATCTGACAGTTGTTTGGTCTGAAAAATGGAGGAGAAAACTCTGAGACAAACCTCGTTAAAACCTCATCCAAAACCTCGTTAAAACAGCCTGGTTAATGACATCACAACAGACCTTTGTCACCTGACTTGTCAGAGGCACCATGCTCCAAACAGGTTGGCTGCTGTTTTCTAATCACGTCTGACGGGATCTCGGGATCTTCTTCTGAGTGTGTGTGTGTGTGTGTGTGTGTGTGTGTGTGTGTGTGTGTGAGTGTGTGTGTGTGAGGCTGCTGCCCCCTCGAGTCGCTGGGTCAGGGCTTAAGGGATAAATCTGGGGATATTCAGGATTTTTCTTTTTTCTCCTCCAGAAATCTTGGGAACAAAAGACATGACAGTGAATGCAGCACGGGTGGAGATGACGCTGCTGCAACACACGCACACACACACACACACACACACTCACACACACTCACACACACTAACACACTCACACACACTAACACACACACACACACACACACACACACAATAAAAACAAGAAGAAGGGGAAGAACTGTGGAATGAACGTTAGGTTTGGTAACGTTTGATTAGCGTAAGTTTAGCTTAGGTTAGCTTAGGTTATGTTACTGGATCTGAAGCTGGACCAGCACCGTCACCAACTTGGCCCAGTGAAGACTGTTCAGGATTCTAACTAAATCATTTTGAATTCTAGAAAGTAGAAAAGTAAAAATAATGAATGATGAATAATGTAGGAAGTAACTTGAAATGAGGTGAAACAAACTGTGACAGCTAAAGTCTAATCATTGTTTTCAGCTTCTTACTTATCAGTGCGTTCTGATTTATTTTGTCCCCTGTGAAATTTTAATGTGAAGTTGTCATAAACCAAATAAGTAATCGATTATTGGTTCAAATAACACAAAAACTGCTCCGCCTGCTGTTATCACGCGCTGAGCGGCACTATGGTGCTAGCATGCTAGCTCTTCACAGACAGAACTAAACATGAATGTTGACTGAATCTTTCTTGAACCTGCATATAATTAATAATCGTTAATACTGACGTATGTTTTTTCTAAACATCAACATATCAACATCAGAGTTTCTCTCTTTGTCTTATTTCACGTGAATCTAAGTCGCTCCGCCCTCTCAGCCTGCTGGGCGCGGGCGGGTTCTGCTCGGTTCCTATGGCAACAGCACGATGAAACCCGCGAGAGCACTCACCGGCATCATGGTGGCAGCCTCCTCTTCCTCCTCTCCCTCAACCCTCCTCCTGCCCTTCCTCAGTCCTCTCTCCTCGTGCTCCTCTCCTTCCTCAGAGCTCTCTCTCCAGCCTCTGTTCCCTCCTCCTCCTCCTCAGCTTCATCCCTCTGGAGACGATGAGTCTTCCTCACCTGTTGCCTTGGGTCACACCTGGGTGACGACACGCGTCACGACCCCCTGCTGTGGCGGCGCGCGCGCAGGTGAAGGTGAGCGGGAGCGAGCGGGAGGAGCAGAGGAGGACGCGTGCTGCGCGGACATCAAAGCAGAGCGGCAGCAGCGCGAGCCTCCGCCGGCGCTGCCTCGCGACCACCAGCCCGCGGCAAGCAGTGTGAGACCGACACAACGCTTCCGGTAGGCCCTTCAGAATAAAGTTCTCATTCAAATAAGAATGAGGAAGGTGCAGTGGCAGCAGAAAACAGCAAACAGCAGAAAATGCACAACAGGCAGTAAGTAATGTAAAAAAAATACCTGGGAAGTACTGTAGGATACACTGGATATATTCATATTTTTGTGCTGAGAAATAGCCTCACATGTATGCAGAGT
>CM055189.1:587947-590447 GCA_029224185.1 Karalla daura
TCTAGATGTTGGACCAGGACAGGTCCTCGTTTCCTAGTTTTGAACTTTGGACTGTTGAAAATAAAGTTTGTAGATCTGAGAGTGAGAGAGCCATTTGTGTGTGTGTGTGTGTGTGTGTGTGTGTGTGTGTGTGTGTGTGTGTGTGTGTGTGTGTGTGTGTGTGTGTGTGTGTGTGTGTGTGTGTGTGTGTGTGTGTGTGTGTGTGTGTGTGTGTGTGTGTGTGTGTGTGTGTGATCTCTAAGGTTTAGGTTTTGTATGAATCTGCAGCTTTGGTTGATCTTCTGTATAAAACACTGCTGCTTCTCATCCTGACACATTCTTGTCTGTTTAATAAGAAATAAAAGTGAAACAATCATTTTCTGATTCGTCTGAGGCGTGAGAACTTTCACTCTGGCTCTCATTTTACGTCACAGGAAGTACAATATACACATATATATGCTTATTCCTGCTATAGACTGCTATGTGGACTATGTGGCAACAGGGGGCGCCATTGCACAGGAAACAGCGCTGCTCAGCTGGCATGTCACCTGACCCTAAACTAACCTTTGTTTAGTTAGTTAAACTAGTTAGAAATTAGTTAGTTTAATGGAATGAGCAGAAACCACAGTTCAACACAGCTTTTCCTGTTCATAATTTCAACAAACTTTATTTTTTATCAATATTGATTCAATATAATCAATGTTCTGTACTTAATTTAATTTTTATAAACTGAGTTGAAATATAAAATAAAAAACATGTTTTTACTGTGACTGGATGTTGAGGTTGTGACTGATGCCTACTGTGTGTTATTGACTTTTAAAAGTATTTTGAGTCAAATATTTTCATGAAGATCAAGTCAGATTCAGTCAGATCAGTCAGCTGCATGTGATGCTAAGTTATGGATGGACTGGAGTCAGACTGGAGGTTAAAGAGGGTTCATGAGGGAAAGATTTAGACATTAAAACCACTTCAGATATTAACTTCAGTCTCTTCATCATGGTTTAAGTTAATATACAGTTTGTAAAAATGAGACTGAAACTCTGGAGAAACGTCTTCTCTTGTGAGGTTTCTGCTTCTTGAGTCTCTCTCTACGTCCTGTGAGGTCACTTCCTGTGAGGTCACTTCCTGTGAGGTCACTTCCTGTGAGGTTGCTCTGTGGATCTCACTCTGTTTCCTCACGTTTCCTGGTGTTCCTGAGAGAGAAACCATGATGACTGTTGACTGACTATTATTTGCTTCGCCTTCTTTTCATCTACAGCTTTACAGTGTTTTGTCACTACATATTACATACTACATACTACATACTACATACTACATACTAATGTGGTTCAGTCTCACAATACAGCAGTTTAGTTGGTTTTAAAAAGAGAATTAAAGGAGCATCTCGTCAATTAATTTATCATTAAAGGAGAGAAAGATGTGGAAGGGAGGCATTCACTCAGTCAGCAACAATGGGCTGTGTGTGTGTGTGTGTGTGTGTGTGTGTGTGTGTGTGTGTGTGTGTGTGTGTGTGTGTGTGTAGTGATGTGTGGGGCAATAATCCAGGGTCTTATATTCATGAACTGATAGAAGCCATTCAGGCCCTGAACCCTCCACCTCCTCCTTTGTGAAAGTTAGAAAAGACTCTTCAGTTCTGCTGCTGCGTGTGTGTGTGTGTGTGTGTGTGTGTGTGTGTGTGTGTGTGTGTGTGTGTGTGTGTGTGTGTGTGTGTGTGAGACAGACCCTACAGGTCTCTCCTCAGGCTCTCCTGTTCTCCTGCTACTCAGCTCCTCCAGCTGTTTCCATCACGTCATGTAGACCTGAACATCTGGACCAGCCTGGAGAGAACAGCTCCATGAGAGCCTCTCAGATCATCATCTAGCTAACGCTCACCATAACCTTCACCATAACCATGAGCCTAACTATAACCCTAACCATTACCATGACCAGGTTTGGATACTAAAATCCAAAGAGCAACACTGATATAACATGTACTGTAGTAGTTTTGATGTAGTTCTGGGGACGGCCACGTTGTTTCCTACAGTGAGTCATTGACATTTTTAGAACATTTGAAGTCAGATTCAGAAAATGTTTATAAAAGGAAGACGTTAGGCCAAACGCCATTCAGTCTGATGTAATATGATGAAAGTTGAGGCCAAAGTAGAGTGAGAACCGACCAGAGGACGTTCCCCCAGTGGACAGACCCCTCAGAGGGGACGAGAGGATGAGGGGATGGGGGGGGCAAAGTTACGTGGAATAAAAATGCTAATGTCACTTTTATTTTGTGAGAGACTGATGGAAACTCAGCTCCTGCCTCTGCTTTTTCTCATCAGTCCTCAGGAGGAGGAGGAGCAGGAGGGGGAGAAGGGGGAGGAGGAGGGGGAGGAGGAGGAGGAGGCGTGTGGCTCCCAGTGAGGGACCATCTGTCCACTGGGCCCCCGCCTCGCCGTGTGAAAGGGATAATTGAGTGTAATGGAGAGCTGTGAATGGACTGATTTGTATTCTTTAGAAGGAGCCACAGGTTTCACAGCACATCTGCCCC
>CM055189.1:595447-620030 GCA_029224185.1 Karalla daura
GCATCCTCGAATGCACCATTCACACCTGTTTCATCTAAGGATCAGAATTTTATTTTACCTTTTAGTTTTGTTGGTCACGTTAAAGGAGATTGAGACCGAAGAAAGCATGAGTGGCAGGAGAGACAGCCAATCAGAGCTCAGCCTTGCTGTGGTTGCCAGATCAGAGAGAAAGTAGCCAGATCTGAGCAGGAACAGAGCAGGAACAGAGCGAACAGACTCTGAGGCTCTGATGGAACCACAGCTCATAACTTCTATGTTAACTAGAAAACATGGAGGAATGCTGCATCCAACCCTTCTAGAGCCCTTTAAATTAATGGAGGATCAAAGTAGCTAAATGTGTGTGTGTGTGTGTGGGTGGGTGGGTGTGCATGTGTGCGTGTGTGTGTGTGTCAGGTGTCTGTATGGATGGCAGGGGGAACTCTGTGATCAGTGCATCCCTCACCCTGGGTGTGTTCACGGCAGCTGTGTGGAGCCCTGGCAGTGTCTGTGTGACACCAACTATGGAGGACAGCTGTGTGACAAAGGTACGCACACACACATACACATGCACACACACACACATACACATGCACACACACACACACACACACAACCACACACACTAGACATCAACATGTGTGACCTGTGCCCTGCTGTGTCCTCATGTTGTCTGTAGACCTGAATATGTGTGTGATATGTCCTCATGTTGTCTGTAGACCTGAACATGTGTGCGACGCTGCAGCCCTGTGTGAACGGAGGCAGCTGCAGCAACACTGGACCAGACAAATATCACTGCTCCTGCCCTGAAGGCTTCTCTGGACTCCACTGTCAGACAGGTGACACACACACACACACACACACACACACACACACACACACACACACACACACACATACACACACACACACACACACACACACACACACACACACTGATGGTGTATGTGTGTATGTACGTCTGTACAGTATGTTTATACAGGTGTTTTTGAGTTTCATTTTACTTCCAACTTACTGTTTTTCATGTGTATCTATTGTGTGTGTGTGTGTGTGTGTGTGTGTGTCTCCCTGACAGATGTGGATGAGTGTGACAGCGCCCCCTGCAGTCACGGAGGCTCCTGTCAGAACCTCCCGGGGGGGTTCAGGTGTGTGTGTCCGCCTCAGTGGAGCGGGAGCACCTGCCTCATTGGTATGTGACTGCTGATCAATCAGAGAAATCAGAGGCAATCAGATGCATCGATCAGAACCGATCAGAGCCGATCAGGGGCATCGATCACAGAGTCCGATTGTGTTCCAGATGTTGACGAGTGCGAGGACCAACCCTGCATCAACGCCGTCTCCTGCAGGAACCTGATTGGAGGATATCTCTGCCAGTGTGAGCCGGGGTGGACGGGCCATGACTGTGACCTCAGTGAGTGAGGGGTGGGGCATGAGGAGGAGGGGGCGGGGCCTCAAAGTCAAAACTCTGACATCATCAGCCATGTTCAGATATAAAGATACAGTCAATTGGTTTTCCAGCTTTGTTACACATCAGGCTCATTATGTCACATTAATATCAGACAGTTTGTTTAAAAAAAAAAGAAATTTAAATTCAGTGTTTTTTTGGGGCAGTTATTTTTAATTAATGGTAAAATGCACGTAAACTATTCTGGATGGTTGTTCACTGTTCTCTAAAATCTTCCAGACATTAATGACTGTCACGGTCAGTGTCAGAATGGAGCAACCTGCAAGGTGAGAACACACACACACACACACACACACATGCACACACACAAGCACGCACGCACGCACACACGCACGCACACACGCACACACGCACACATTCAATAATACACTATAATAATACAATAATATAGAATATTACACTATAATACACACTAACAAGTTATCATCCATCCTCACTCTTCTCTGTCTCTTCTGTGCTTTACCCACCTGCTCATGTGTCGACGCACCTGTGTATATGTGTGTGTGTGTGTGTATGTGTGTGTGTGTGTGTGTATGTGTGTGTGTGTGTCAGGACCTTCTTGGAGGCTTCCAATGTGTGTGTGCTCCAGGTTTCTCCGGCCAGCTGTGTGAGCAGGTACTGAATCAGTGCTCCGGCCGTCACTGCCAGGTGAGGACCCGCCCCCCCCATCTTTGGAGAGCCGCGCTCTGACCATCTACTGACCATATCAGTCATAGAAGAACTACTGGAAACCAAGTCAATCATTATATTAACATCAAAGAGTTTAGAGGCTCAAACAAAGACAACTGTTTTCTCCTCTTCCTCCTCTTCTCCTCCTCCTCTTCCTCCTCCACCTCTTCAGGTCATTGTAGTCTCATTGTAGCCTCTATGGAAACTCTATGGTGATGCTCCATTGCTACGGTAGTTGCTGAAGGTGTTGCTAAGGCAGCTACTAAGCTGAAAGCGGAGGCGGTTGCTAAGGCAGCTGCTAATGTGGTTGCTAAGCTGGTTGCTACGTTGGTTGTTAGGCGGTCGCTGCAGCAGTTTGTAAATCGCCTGCTAAGGTGCTTGCTAGCATGCTTGCTCAGCTGGTTGCTAACGGCGTCTGCCTCCAGGCCGGCCTGGACCCCTGTCTCCAGCCTCGCTGCCTGAACGGCGGGCGCTGCCTCAGCCTGGAGTCCGGCTTCAGGTGTGAGTGTCCCGACGACTTCGAGGGTCCAGACTGTTCCAGGCCCAAGGACGTCTGCAGAGGCACGCCCTGCACAGGTTCTCCACTCACTCATCCACTCACTCATTCAATCATTCATCCCCTCATAACTCAGAGAGGGCTCATATGGCAGCTGGAATCCCTCAGAATTCTTGAAAGATTATTGCAAGTGTAAACAGGGTGCCTGAAAAACTGAAAGAATGAACCTGGAAAACGTGTGTACACCTGTCACACCTCCAAAGGTGCTTGAAAAGCTGGAGCAGGCACATGAACCTCGGCCCTCTCTCTCTGTCCTCCCACAGTGATTGACAGCTGCACGGTTGCCGTGGCGACCGACTCAGCGGGAGGCAGGCGCCTCCTCTCCTCGCCCGTGTGTGGCACTCACGGTCGGTGCCGTGGCGACGAGGGCGGTGCGTTCAGGTGCGACTGCGACGCAGGATTCACGGGGACGTACTGTCACCTGAGTGAGTAGAGGTCTCCACAGACCAACAGCGCCCCCTCAGGCCAGGAGGCTCACTGCACCGTGTGTGTGTGCAGACATCAACGACTGTGACAGCGCCCCCTGTCTGAACGGAGGAACCTGCATCGACCTGGTCCAACAGTTCCAGTGTGTCTGTGGCCCCGGGTGGAGCGGAGACACCTGCAGCCTCAGTCAGTCACCTCCTCCTCCTCCTCCTCTTGTCTCTCCTCCTCCTCCCTTTATTCATTGATTATTTATTCATACTATTTCCTCTCGTCTGTTTGTGTCTGCGTCTCAGACGTGGACGACTGTGTCTCGTCTCCATGTCTGAACGAAGGCGTGTGTCGAGACCTGGTCAACGACTTCTACTGCGAGTGTGAGGACGGCTGGAAGGGCAAGAGCTGCCACTCCAGTAAGAGAGAGAGAGAGAGAGAGAGAGAGAGAGAGAGTGTGTATGTGACCGTGTCTATACATGTGAGTGTGTGAGTAGTTCACATATACAAATACAACTGTAACGCAGCATGAGTGTGTGTGTGCCCAGCTGCCCAGCTTGTGTTTTCAGCTGCAGTTCCTCCCTCTGCCTGCAGGGCGGAGTCACTGTGACGAGTCGACCTGTAACAACGGAGGGACGTGTTCGGACGAGGGCGACACCTTCAGGTGTGTGTGTGGCGCCGGCTGGGAGGGCGCCACCTGCAGCACTGGTTAGTCACATGCTTTTATTTTGAAGGGGGACCAAAAAAAGCAAACGTACAGAAAGCCAAAAGGATCATAACTCATGTTGTGATGCTTTTGGCTTCCAGGAAGTTCAGTCCGGTGAAGTTCTGAGGGTTTTATTGTGTAAACATCTTTTTCTCCCTCCCTCCCTGTGTGTGTGTGTGTATGTGTGTGGTTGTGTGTGTGTGTGTATGTGTGTGGTTGTGTGTGTGTATGTGTGTGGTTGTGGGTGTGTATGTGTGTGGTTGTGGGTGTGTGTACGTGTGGTTGTGTGTGTGTGTGTATGTGTGTATGTGTGTGTATGTGTGTGTATGTGTGTGGTTGTGTGTGTGTGTACGTGTGGTTGTGTGTGTGTGTGTATGTGTGTATGTGTGTGAATGTGTGTATGTGTGTGTGTGTGTATGTGTGTGTGTGTGTGTGTATGTGTGTGTATGCGTGTGGTTGTGTGTGTGTGTGTATGTGTGTATGTGTGTGGTTGTGTGTATGTGTGTGTGTGTATGTGTGTGTGTGTGTGTGTGTGTGTGTGTGTGTGTGTGTGTGTGTGTGTGTATGTGTGTGGTTGTGTGTATGTGTGTGTGTGTATGTGTGCAGCCAGCATCAGCAGCTGCTCACTGAGTCCATGTGAGAACGGAGCGACGTGCGTGGTTGAGGGCGACGCCTTCAGGTGTGTGTGTGTGGACGGCTGGGAGGGCGCCACCTGCAGCCTGAGTGAGTCACTGCGCCTCAGCCACACTGTGTGTGTGTGTGTGTTTGTGTGTGTGTGTGTTTGACAACATGAATTTGTGATGTGCAGTCTACATCTATCTATCTATCTAGCTATATATATATATACAGTGCCCTCTATAATTATTGGCACCCCTGGTTGAGATGTGTTTTTTAGCTTCTAATAATTTTTTTTTTCTAAATAATATGGGACCTTAATGGAAAAAAAGAGAAAAATCCAACCTTCAATACAAGTGCATTTATTCAGTGGGGAAAAATCCCACATAAAGAAATAATTATTTGACATCAAATAATGTGTGTCACAATTATTAGCACCCCTGGTGTTAATATTTTGTACAACCCCCTGTTGCCAACAAAACAGCACCTAATCTTCTCCTATAATGTTTCACAAGATGGGAAAAGACAGAAAGAGGGATCTTCAGCCATTCCGCTTTGCAGAATCTCTCTAAATCATCCAGAGACCTGGGTCCTCTCCTCTGCCCTCTCCTCTTCAGCTCACCCCACAGGTTCTCAATGGGGTTGAGGTCTGGGGACTGAGATGGCCATGGGAGGAGCTTGATTTTGTGTCTGGTGAACCATTTCTGTGTGGATTTGGCCATATGTGTAGGGTCATCGTCTTGCTGAAAGACCCAGTGACGACCCATCTTCAGCTTTCGGGCAGAGGGCAACAGATTTTGATTTAAAATGTCCTGGTATTTCAAAGCATTCATGATGCCATGCACCCTAACAAGGCTCCCAGGGCCTTTGGAAGCGAAACAGCCCCACAGCATCACTGCCCCACCCCCATACTTCACAGTGGGTATGAGGTGCTTTTCAGCATGCGCATCTTTCGTGGCACGCCAGACCCACTTAGAGTGTTTGTTGCCAAAAAGCTCAATCTTGGTCTCATCTGACCAAAGCACACGGTCCCAGTTGAAGCCCCAACACCGCTTGGCGAACTCCAGACGTTTGCGTTTATGGTTGTGAGTGAGGAAAGGTTTTCTCCGTGCATGCCTCCCAGCTTGTTGGCGTGTAGACAGCGCCTGATGGTTGATTTGGAGACTTTGTGACCCCAGGATGCTACCATTTGTTGTAATTCTGTAACAGTGAGCTTTGGAGATCTTTTGATTTCTCTTACCATCCTCCTCACTGTGCGTGGTGGCAAAAGAAACTTGGGTCCTGGTCCAGGCTTGTTTACCACTGTTCCAGTTGTTTAGAACTTCTGAATTGTTCCTCTCACAGTGGATATGGGCAGCTGCAGTAGAGTGGCAATCTTCTAGTAGCCTCTGCCTGAGCTGTGAAGGTCGACGCACATCTGCCTCACTTGTATGCTGTGTTCCTTTGTCTTTCCCATGTTTAAGAGTGGATAAGAGAAATGGCCTCGGTGTCACGTCATATTTATACCCCAGGGAAACAGGAAGTGATGAATTACTAATTAAGTGTTCCTACATACTCTGGTAAACTTTGTAAACTACTGCAGAAATGACAGAAATGCTTCAATTATATTTATTTCCTGGGAATTGTTAAGGGAACAGGTGATTTAATGAAAAATAATTATTTTTTAGTCAGGGATTTTTTTATTTTCTTACAATTCATTTGAGTTGAAGGCTACATTTTCCTAAAATTTTCAGTGTGACAGTATTCTTCTGCAATAAACACTGAATTTATTTTAAGGCTTTTAACACTTCTCAACCAGGGGTGCCAATAATTATGGAGGGCACTGTATATATACACACACACACACACACACATACATCTATATGTATGTATATACATATATCAGTATTAACACATGTAATCCATATACTGGAAATGGAAACTGAACGATGTACCTGAACGTTCCTGCTTTCTTTTCCAGACACAAACGACTGCAGCTCTCATCCCTGGTGAGTCTCTCTCTCTCTCTCTCTCTCACACACACACACACACACACACACACACACACACACACACACAGAGTTGAGCTGGTGTGTGAGCTGAGCTCTGTCCTGCAGCTTCAACGGTGCCACCTGTGTGGACGGAGACAACTGGTACCGCTGCGAGTGTGCGCCGGGCTTCAGCGGGCCCGACTGCAGGATCGGTGAGTCGATCGATCAGGAACATCAATCGATCAGAGAGAAACCGATGACGATAGTCACAGCTTCACCCACGTGGCTGAATGGCTCAAATTCAGTTCCAGTCGCAAAAAGTTAGAGCAGAGAAGTTCAGAGTGTCAGAGATATTCACATTATTAGTAGTAGCAGTAGCAGTAGCAGTAGTAGTAGTAGTAGCAGTAGTAGCAGTAGCAGTAGTAGCAGTAGCAGTAGCAGTAGTAGCAGTTATAGTAGCAGTAGTAGTAGCAGTAGCAGTAGTAGCAGTAGCAGTAGCAGTAGTAACAGTAGCAGTAGTAGTAGCAGTAGCAGTAGCAGTAGTAACAGTAGCAGTAGTAGTAGCAGTAGCAGTAGCAGTAGTAACAGTAGCAGTAGTCACAGTAGCAGTAGTAACAGTAGCAGTAGCAGTAGCAGCAGTAGTAGTAGCAGTAGCAGTAGTAGCAGTAGCAGTAGCAGTAGCAGTAGTAGTAGTAGCAGTGGCAGTAGTAGCAGTAGCAGTAGCAGTAGTAGTAGCAGTAGTAGCAGTTATAGTAGCCGTAGTAGTAGCAGTAGCAGCAGTAGTAGTAGCAGTAGTAGCAGTAATAGTAGCCGTAGTAGTAGCAGTAGCAGTAGCAGTAGCAGCAGTAGTAGTAGCAGTAGCAGTAGTAGCAGTAGCAGTAGTAGTAGCAGTAGTAGCAGTTATAGTAGCCGTAGTAGTAGCAGTAGCAGCAGTAGTAGCAGCAGTAGCAGTAGTAGTAGCAGTAGCAGTAGCAGTAGTAGTAGCAGTAGTAGCAGTAGCAGTAGTAGTAGTAGTAGCAGTAGTAGCAGTAGCAGTAGTAGCAGTAATAGTAGCAGTAGCAGTAGTAGTAGTAGCAGTAGCAGTAGCAGCAGTAGCAGTAGCAGTAGCAGTAGTAGCAGTAGCAGTAGCAGTAGTAGTAGTAGCAGTAGCAGTAGCAGTAGCAGCAGTAGCAGTAGCAGTAGCAGTAGCAGTAGTAGCAGTAGCAGTAATAGTAGCAGTAGCAGTAGCAGTAGTAGTAGTAGCAGTAGCAGTAGCAGCAGTAGCAGTAGCAGTAGCAGTAGTAGCAGTAGCAGTAGCAGTAGCAGTAGTAGCAGTTATAGTAGCAGTAGTAGTAGCAGTAACAGTAGTAGCAGTAGCAGTAGCAGTAGTAACAGTAGCAGTAGTAGTAGCAGTAGCAGTAATAGTAGCAGTAGCAGTAGCAGTAGCAGTAGCAGTAGCAGTAGCAGTAGTAGTCTTGCATTGTAAGTCAGTGTGGATCAGAATCAGATGGCGCTAAGCGCTAGCTCCGCTGTGTGCTGCAGCCTGGGGCCGGCCCTGCCTGCTCGACGGCCTGGTGGCAGCAGATGGAAGCGTATGGGACGAGGACTGCAACCAGTGTCGCTGCAACCACGGGAGGATCCACTGCACCAAGGTACCAGGACGTTATGTAGACCCCCACCCCTCAAAGAAAGAGAGTAGGGCTCAGTATCACTTAATAGCGTGGAAACTTTATTGTTATGACAGTTTTCACATTTTAACAAAACCTTTTTTCATGATGAACTCTCACACGGAATCATCTCATTATTTGAAGATGTGATGTTTCAGGAAGGGGGTGGGGTTTGTTCTCCGGCTGAGTCGTGGTCTGAGCTGTTCAGAGCCAGACCAGCGGCTGACCTTTGACCTTGGTTGCAGCTCCGCTGTGGGCCGAGGCCCTGCAGCCTGGGCGGCTCCTCGGACTGTCCGGCCGGAGAGACCTGCATCGCCGTCCCAGGCGAGCGCTGCTTCGTGGACCCCTGCGACCAGCAGGGGGAGTGCTGGAGCCCCGCCCACCAGGCCCCGCCCCCCGCCAGGTGTGTGCCGGACGGCGGCTGCGCCAACGTTACCTTCACCTTCAACAAGGACGTGATGACGAGGGTCAGTCTGCTTTTGGCTTTCAGCTCTTCGTTAGCTTAGCTTAGCTTAGCTTAATTTAGCTTATTTTAGCTTAGCTTGGCATAACTAAAACCTTAAAACAAAAACTGAGAAAATATAAAATGATCTATAAGACGTTATTAAAAAACCAAGAAACTGACAATAGAAATAACAACAGCGATGTAACAACCACAATTAAGAACATAAATAATAAATTATGAAAGGAATAAAAGGTAAAACTATTTTAAGAATCTAAAATGAAAAAGCAATAAAAGCAGTTCATAAGCAACACGAGTAACAATATAAATGTGAAATAGAAGACGATACAGCTTTAACAATATCACTTTATTACAGATCATTATTATATTATATTATATTATATGATTACTGTGTATTATACTTCTGCAAAACACGTTTGTGTAATTTTCAGCTACTGGTCAGAATAATAACAGTATATTAATAACAACAACAACAGCAATAATAATAATAATAAGAACAATAATGACTAAAGTCTCTTCTCGCCTCTCCTCACCGTGCTAGGGGGTGACCGTGGAGCAGGTGTGTCGCCAGCTCCGGGGCCTCTACGTCTCCAGGAACTTCTCCTCGGACTCCTCCGTCTCCTTTTCCTGTGAGCTGTCTCCAGGAGCCAGCAACCAGGTCCACGTGCTCATCGTGAGTCTGAACCCAGACCCTCGCTGAACCTGATGGACCTGCCGTCCAGACCAGCTCCAGACCTCAGACTGTCTGCCTCTCGTTTCAGTTCCCCGAGGACTGGAGACGAGGTGCTGCCTTCACCCAGGACCTGGACCCGGACCTGGACCCGGACCTGGACCTGGACCTGGACCTGGACCTGGACCTGGACCTGAACGGGGGAAACCTCAACAGCAGCATCATCAGAGCCATCACCCAGGTCCGAGTCCAGAGTCGACCGAACCGAGAGGCCAGAGGTGAGAAGTTCACACACCTAAGGGATCATCAAGGTCCAGGTCTTCGAGCTCAACTTAGGACCCGGGTCCAGGTCTTTGAGCTCGTCTTGGGGTCCACGTCCCTATCAGTCTTTGATCAGAAGTGTGTCCTGCTCTGTCCAGCAGACCTGCTGGAGCTGCTGGAGCTGCTGGGCTGCGTGCTGCTGCTCCTCTGGGTTCTCCTCGGCTCCACGCTGCTCTGGTCCCGCCGCAGGACGCAGGGCGGGGTCGGCAGGCGGCCGGCGCCCACGCCGCTCGGCCCCGCCCCCGAGGACCGCGAGCACCTGCACCACATCAGGAACCCCATCCAGACAAAGGCTCCGCCCCCACCCCAGAGCTGGCCCTGCCCCCATAACAACGCTGCCTGGAGGGCAGACCCCAGGAGCTGGTCACATCCGGACCAGGAGGCGAGGCTCCCCCGGGCGCCTCCCCCGTACGCAGCGGTGGGCCGGGAGGAGCGCCCCCCCTACTGTCCGGCCGGGGGAACTGCAGCCTGGACCAGCAAACAGGACAACAGACACCTGGACAGGCTGGAGCACAATGTGTGACCGGACCTGGACCTGGACCTGGACCTGGACCTGGACCTGGACCTGCACCTGCACCTGCACCTGCACCTGAACCTGCACTCTGGTCCAAACTGGTTCCATGTGATGGAAGAAAGTCACCAAACCGCTCAGGACGGTTTCTGGACGACTTGTACTATTTATTCATTTTTCTCCTGGGGAGGTTTTCGTCTGTATGACAAATTGTTTGAGTGTTTCTGTGGTTGCTTTCACAATCCAGACAACAATAGTCTGGACCTTCAGACGGTCTGGACCTTCAGACGGCCTGGGACCTTCAGACGGTCTGGACCTTCAGACGGCCTGGGACCTTCAGACGGTCTGGACCTTCAGACGGTCTGGATTGCTGGCCCAGGCGCTGGATTGGACAGTTTTGGGTCTCAGTCTGGACTCAACAACTCAACTTGGGTCGCAACTAATAATGTAATAATAATAATGATAATAATGGACGAGAGGAACGAATGAGTGAAAGCAGCAAACCAGATCAAGTGTGTGAACTAGTCCTGGACTATCCTGGTGTGAACGCAGCTGAAGTATAAAATGTAAATGAGTCAGTTTTTAACACTGAACCTCAGTGGTTTTCAGGAATAAGATGACCTCTAACCCTTTTACATATTTCCAACAACAAACGTTGATCAGGAGCTATCTGTGTGTGGACGACAGGTTCGCTCTGCTCTGTTTGGATCAGATTCATCTTCAGGGTTTGTTCGGACCTTCTCAAGCACAGAAACAGTCCTGAAGAGAGCTGAGGAGTCTCCAGAGCCAGAGCGGGCCGAGCCGGAGCTCCTGCTCTGGTTCCTTGTTTCCATCCATGTTTGAAGTGTGTTTCTCTGTGTGACAGCGCCCCCTACTGGAGACCAGCCCCTGGTTGGCTGCGACACCATGCCAGACTTCTGTTTGTGGGAAGGGAACAAAAGTGTTTTGTTGATTTTTTTTTTCCTCATCTTTCCTTTTTTTAGACCTTGAGAAATAAAAGTCTTTTTTTCTGGAAACTATGCTGCATCAGTGGATCACTCGCTTCCTGGTTCCTGGTTCCTGGTTCCTGGTTCCTGGTTCCTGGTTCCTGGTTCCTGGTTCCTGGTTCCTGGTCCCTGGTTCCTGGTTCCTGGTTCCTGGTTCCTGGTTCCTGGTTCCTGGTTCCTGACCTCAAACTGAACTCAGTCGTCTCAGGAAGACACAGGCTGAAAAGAAATGAAACATGACTTAAAGAAATGAGGAATAATCATCTTACCACATGAAATCACTTCCTGATATTACACGCAGATTTGACTTTTTTACCAGACAAACATTCCTCGCTGCTATGGGCCTGAGCTGTCCGTGACCTTCGACCTCTCTCTGGGGTTCAACGTCTAACTTTGATCTAACATCAGCTCAGAAGCTGGACACCCAGCCACTTCTGCTCCTGCTGAGGAGGAACTACCTCCTGTCTGAGAAGGTGAGGAGAACATAGGTGGACATGTCTCCACCCAGCTCCATGGTCAGGGTCCTGACAGGAAACTGCAGCTCCAGCACTAACTCCATGTTGGGTGAGACCTCCAGACTTGGTTCTTCTGCTGGTCCTCCACTGGGTTCACGTTGATGTTGAAGCTGGAGAAATGTCCAAAACTGTGTGATGAGGCATGTCTTCCTCCCCTCCACCCTGAACAAGGGCTCAACCTGGTGAACCTGGAGAACCCTGCTGTGGGACCAACGAGGAGATTGTTGATCAGAAATATCAGAAAACAGACATTTAGAGGTGACTCTTTAAAGTACCAGGGCCGTGGGATAAAGCAGACGTTCTCAGACTTCTTCAGACTTCGCAGACTTCTATGCCTTATAGTCATAAATGGAAGGAGTAGAAAGTACAGATAATTGTGTGAAAATGTAAAGAAATAGAAGTAAAAAGTAGGTTGAAAAATACCACCCCCCCCCCCCCCACACACACACAGACCCCAACAAGCTGCTTCATCATTCGGTTCACAGGATCGTCTTGTAACATCTAAACTTGCAGTCTGAACCTGGATTTGTTGTTTCTTTGCATTAGAACCAACGAGCTGCCCAGTCCAGAGTTCCTCCTCCATGTTTCATTATGTTGCTGAATGTGGAAGTGAAAACGTCTCAAAACAACTCACCAACTTCACTTATCAACTTATCAAACTAAACTGATGTGATTGAGAAAGGGAAGCGTCCCCCCCAAACCAGTTCATCACTTCTCAACACTCCCATGACCTTATTTTCATTTCCTCTTTACGGTTAATGACTATTTTACTATTTTACTTCTAAAAATTCAGGTAGGAACCAGAACTCAGGTAGGAACTAGGACTCAGGTAGGAACCAGAACTCAGGTAGGAACTAGGACTCTGGGAGGAACTAGAACTCTGGGTGGAGCTAGGACTCTGGGAGGAACTAGAACTCAGGTAGGAACCAGAACTCAGGTAGGAACCAGAACTCAGGTAGGAACTAGGACTCTGGGTGGAGCTAGGACTCTGGGAGGAACCAGAACTCTGGGAGGAGCCAGAGTCTGAACACTGTAAAAAGCTTCAGCTGTCTGTCATGTGAGTCCAGATGTTGGACACCACTGGTTCCTGTTCCTGAGGATCATCTCTCTCAGACGGTGAGTTTGACTTTAGATATCATCTCAGGACTAAAGCTGAGTTTAGACAGGAACAGGACCTTCTCCATCACCAAGAAGCTCTTGAACACTGTTAGTTATTAATATCATCATTGCTATTGCCATTATTATTTTACTGTTATTGGTTATTGCTATTATTATAATTATTATTACTTATTGCTTCTGTGATTTGCACTGCTAATTGTACTGCTCTCTCCCATTATTATGAGTGTACTCTATATTATGATTTCATTTCACATTATATGTTGTTTATGTAGTGTTATGAGATCAGACCAGATCAGACCAGACCAGGTTAGACCAGACCAGACCAGTTCAGACCAGGTCAGACCAGGTTAGACCAGACCAGACCAGACCAGATCAGACCAGACCAGGTTAGACCAGACCAGACCAGTTCAGACCAGGTCAGACCAGGTTAGACCAGACCAGACCAGACCAGACCAGATCAGGTTAGACCAGGTCAGACCAGACCAGACCAGACCAGGTCAGACCAGACCAGACCAGACCAGATCAGGTTACACCAGGTCAGACCAGACCAGACCAGACCAGACCAAACCAGGTTAGACCAGACCAGACCAGACCAGACCAGACCAGACCAGATCAGACCAGACCAGACCAGACCAGGTCAGACCAGGTTAGACCAGACCAGGTCTTGTAGCATGTCAGATGCCCGTCAGCATGTCCGATCCTCAGATCTGTGTCTTTATTTTCAGAAGAAGGAACATTAGAAGTCATCAGACATGGGGAACGCACCATCAGAGAGCAACATGGGCGCCAACCTCAGGTGCATCAACTGTCAGCAGATCCTGGAGCCGAGCAAGTCCTGGGAGGACTTCCAGTCCACCACAGTGTATGGGCTGCAGGTCTACATGTTCAAAGGGGGGCAATACTACAGGCCGGTGGGCCGGGACAACATCTACATGTGTAAATACTGCTTTGACCAAGACAGAGTCAGACAGCGGTATGCCAGCTGAGCCAGTCCAGGGAAGACCAGCTCTTCTTCTGGAGCTGGAGATATAAAGTGTTGTGCTCTTGAAACAGGCTCAGTGTCTCAGTGAGTGTGTTGGGATGGGCTCATATATATAGATATATATACTGTATATAAATATGAATACACACACACACACACACACACACACACACACATAAATACATGCATACATACATACATACATACATACATACATACATACATACATACATACATACATACATACATACATGCATACATACATGCATACATACATACATACATACATACATACATACATACATACATACATACATACATACATACATACATACATACATACATACACACATAAATACACGCATACATACACACATACATACATACATACATACATACATACATACATACATACATACATACATACATACATACATACATACATACATACATGCATACATACATGCATACATACATACATACACACATACATACATACATACATACATACATACATACATACATACATACATACATACATACATACATACATACATACATACATTCACACATACATTCATACACACATACATACACACATACATACATACATACACACATTCATACATACACACATACATACAGACATATATACATACATACACACATACACATACATACATACATACATACATACATACACACATTCATACATACACACATACATACATACATACATACATACATACATACATACATACATACATACACACATACACACATATATACACACATACATACATACATACATACATACATACATACATACATACATACATACATACATACATACATTCACACATACATTCATACACACATACATACACACATACATACATACATACATACATACATACATACATACATACATACATACATACACACACACATACATACACACATATATACACACATACATACATACATACATACATACATACATACATACATACATACATACATACATACATACATACATACATACATACATACATACATACATACATACATACATACATACATACATACACGCATATATACACGCATAAATACACGCATACATACATACATACATACATACATACATACATACATACATACATACATACATACATACATACATACATACATACATGCATACATACATGCATACATACATACATATACACATACATACATACATACATACATACATACATACATACATACATTCACACATACATTCATACACACATACATACACACATACATACATACATACACACATTCATACATACACACATACATACAGACATATATACATACATACACACATACACATACATACATACATACATACATACATACATACATACATACACACATTCATACATACACACATACATACATACATACATACATACATACATACATACATACACACATACATACACACATATATACACACATACATACATACATACATACATACATACATACATACATACATACATACATACATACATACATACATACATACATACATACATACATACATACATACATACATACATACACACATATATACACACATACATACATACATACATACATACATACATACATACATACATACATACATACATACATACATACATACATACATACATACATACATAAATACATACATACATGCATACTCACATACATTCATATATACATACATACACACATATATACATACATACATTCATACACACATTCATACATACATACATACACACATTCATACATACATACATACATACATACATACATACATACATACATACATACATACATACATACATACATACATACATACATACATGCACACATATATATGTTAATGTATTATTAGGGCCTGTCGGTAATGGGGGCCTATGAGGTCATCCCTGCAGGGACCAAGCTTCTGTTTTTCATCTTGTTTTTTATTTAGTAAATAGTTTTAACCACGTCTTCTCTACTTCTCTAACACTTGAATAATAGAATATGTACCATGGCCTGTTACTGAAACGATGCCACTCCCATCACGTGTAGGAAGCTCCCATCCTGGCTCAGACCGGTCCTCAGACGAGGCTGGTGCAGACTGGACCTGCTGACCCTGAGAGAGAGCAGGAGGAGAAGAGAGGAGGAAGACTGGAAGGAGGGAGCCAGGCTGTCCTGCTCAGTAATCACAGTGATGACGTCTACACAGTCCTCAGCTGTGCTGCCTGTCTGTCATGAACACTAGCTAGCATGGACCACAGACAGAGACAGTCCTACTGGAATCTCTCTCATGGGTTTTGGTGTTGGAAAGCTGTCACCGCACCGCTGTGACGTCGCCCCTGTGATGTCACCGCTGTGATGTCACCGCTGTGATGTCACCGCTGTGATGTCACAGTATGAAGTTTCCACAGTGAAAACAGGGACCAACATTATCTTAGTAAATCTAAATAACTTCACCACGATGTTCATTTCAGTAGATTTATTATTTTAGCCAAACAGAAGCAGAAAGCAAAAAAAACCTGCAAATTCAAAACTTTTCAGGTTCAAGTATAAAAGAAGGTAAGAAAACTGAAAAATAAACATTAAAACAGTACAAAAGACTGGACAACTTCACAGTGCTAAATGTATCAAATCTACGAAAATAAACATTTTACACTTTAAAAAGAAGCCGAACCAGTGAACATCAGAGTGTTGATCTGAACTCTGCAGCCATGCTGGCACCACACACACACGTCCCTGATCGTCACTGTCTCACATGTCTTATTCTGAAAAATATTTTATTTTGAAAAGATCCAGATCTGCAGCAGTAGACACCCTCACACGAGTACTGCTGGAGTCGATCGACCTGTCGATTGTTTTCTCGTTGTGTTGTTGATGAGATGAAGATTAAAATGTGTCAGCGCACGTTCCTCAGAAGCCAAGTCGACTTCTGATGGTCAGAAACATTCAGATCAGAGAATACTGACTTCATTTCTTATATTGATTCATCGATTATCAAAATAGTTGCAGATTGTTTTCTGCTGATTAATCATCGATTGATCGATTAGTTGTTGCAGCTCTAAACTCATCTGTCACAGACCAACGGGCTGTAGACACCTTCACCATCACCTCCACCCTCCTCTTTGTCTTCAAGAGGCCATGGAGGCCATGGAGGCCATGGAGGCCATGGACACCCTGGAGGCCATGGAGGCCATGGAGGCCATGGAGGCTGTGGAGGCTGCGGTTTCATGGCTGGCATCCTCAGAGCTGCTCCAGCCCCTCCATGTCCACCTCCACCCTGACGAACAGCGTGTCCTCGCTGACGTAGGCGGCGTCTCCCTGCAGCCGCTCCAGGGCCAGGAAGCGCGAGAACCCGACGGCCACGTTCCCGGCCGAGTCTGGCCGGGGCCTCTGGGAGCTCCTGGCGGCGGCGTGGGGCCTGAAGCTGCGGCTGTGGTGGCGGCGGGCGGCGCCCTGGTCCAGCAGCGTCAGCGTGACGCGGCGGCTGAAGGGCCAGGCCAGCAGCGCGTCGCCCGCGCCCGGCAGCAGCACCACGTACAGCGACAGGTGCGAGCCCCGCCCCTCCCCGTCCCCGTTCAGGTACGCCCTGGCGGCCATCTTGTAGCCGCAGCGGCCCACGTGGAAGGGCGCGCTGCAGAGCCACGGCGGCCGCCCCCCCACCTCGGCCTCCCGCCTCCTCTGGAAGTCCGGGATCCTCCAGACGAGCCGGCCGGCCTCGCAGCACGGAGGCTGAGAGCGCAGCTGCTGCTGCTTCCTGCCGAGCTGAGACGCCTGCAGCTCCAGGAGCCCGGAGTGGAGGCTGAGGGTCTGCTGCAGGGCCCCTGAGACAGGAGACAGGGTCACACACACACACACACACACACACACACACACACACACAGTCAGGAGGGGGCCTCCTCAGTAAGGACAGCAGCTATTGGCTGCCACTAACAGTCACTGAATGACACCATCACCAATTGGCATCATCTGCACTGTCACCACTGTGTTGCTAATGTGTTGCTAATGTGTTGCTAATGTGTTGCTAATGTGTTGCTAATGTGTGAATGGACGCTGTGGGAGAGACAAAAAGCTAAAGGTGAGTGTAAAACAAACCTCGATATGTTCAGAACACAGAGGGACTGTTGGTCTAGGTCTGTTTTGTCAAACCTCCTCCTCCATCGTGACTCTTTCCCAGTCTGGACCAGGGAGTCTGTCCATCCCCTGCTCTGACTGCACTGGGAGGACTGGGAGGACTAGGAGGACTGGGAGGACTAGGAGGAATGGGAGGACTGGGGAGGGAGGACTGGGAAAGCTGCCGCGGCAGCTCATTAAGAAAAGTAAAAGACAAATGCTTTAATTCATAATCTCTGCTGGAGCTTTAGCTTAGTTTATCTTAGCTTAGCTTAGATGTTAAATTTTACCTGCCTGATTTACTTTGTTTATTCTTGTTAAAATATTTAATTATTTATATAAGTTTATTTATTGACTGATTCCGACCAGATTAATTTCATTCTCAGGTAGCTGCAGACTGGACCGCACACACACACACACATGCACGCACACGCCCACGCACACATACACATACACACACACACATGCACACGCACGCACATGCACGCGCACACACACATACACACGCACATGCACACGCACACACATGTACGCACGCACATGCACGCACACACACGCACACTCGCGCACACACACGCACACACATACATACACACACACACGCACACACGCACACACGCACGCACACACACACATACACATACATGCACACGCACACACATGCACGCACGCACACGCACGCACACACACGCACACTCACGCACACACATACATACACACACACACACGCACACGCACGCACACACGCACACACACATACACATGCACACGCACACACGCACACACACACACACACATACATGCACACACACACGGACGCACACGCACACACGGGCACACGCACACACGCACACGCACACACGGGCGTTACCTAGATGTTCTCTCAGAGCCTCGCTCGCTGACACCTCCTGTGTCACTGTGTCCACAGACGTCCTGAGCTGCTCCACTTCCTCCACACCAGGACCAGGACCAGGACAAAGACCAGGGCCTGGACCAGGACCAGGATCAGGACCAGGACCAGGACCAGGACCAGGACCAGGACCAGGACCAGACCCCAGAGAGGAGGACAGCTGCTGCACCTGCAGCTGCAGTGCAGACAGGACGTCCTCCTGTCGGTCCAGAGTCCTCTGACCAGAGAGAGAGACGTCACAACGGCCTGGAGCCAGCACATGATTGGCTGGTTGACGGGCTGAGTCTCAGCCGGCGTCCTCCAGAGGAGACACACACACACACACACACTGACACACACACATTGACGTTTGATACAGCAGCACAACGTGACAGAGCACTAAAACCCATCCAGACGGTGAACCAGTGGTGAGCACAGCGGTTGGGGTCTGTTAGAAGCAGCACTGCTGATCTGGTCCGACCTAGTCCGATCTGGTTCGATCTGGTTCGATCTGGTTCGATCTGGTTCGATCTAGTCTGATCTAGTCCAATCTGGTCCGATCTAGTCTGATCTAGTCTGATCTGGTCTGATCTAGTCTGATCTAGTCTGGTCTTGTCTGATCTAGCCTGATCTGGTCTGATCTGGTCTGATCTACTCTGGTCTAGTCTGATCTAGCCTGATCTGGTCTGATCTAGGCTGATCTTGTCTGATCTAGCCTGATCTGGTCTGATCTAGGCTGATCTAGTCTAATCTAGCGTGATCTGGTCTGATCTAGTCTGATCTAGCGTGATCTGGTTTGATCTAGGCTAATCTAGTCTGATCCAGCGTGATCTGGTCTGATCTAGCATGATCTGGTCTGATCTAGGCTAATCTAGTCTGATCTAGCGTGATCTGGTCTGATCTAGGCTAATCTAGTCTGATCTAGCATGATCTAGTCTGATCTAGCGTGATCTGGTCTGATCTAGGCTAATCTAGTCTGATCTAGCGTGATCTGGTCTGATCTAGGCTGATCTAATCTGGTCTAGCCTGATGGCTGGACTACCGAAAGCTACTGTGAGGAACTTTCATATGAAGCATAAAACAGTCTCAGGTTTCTGCTGAGGTCTCTGTGTGACCGACAGCATGGTGGGAGGGTGAGACGTTTCTAAACAGTCTATTTCTAATCCTTCAGGAGGCAGGAGGTGAAGGTGAAGATGAAGGTGAAGATGAAGGTGAGGGGGAAGGTGAAGGTAGAGGTGAAGATGGTGAAGATGCAGTCCTCACCTGAGCGGCACAGACCAGCCCCTCCTGGCTGCTGCTCTGCTGGTCCACAGGTTCCATTCCCTCCTGCAGAGCATCCAGGTAGGAGCGCTGCACCTGCGCCTCCTGCTGGAGGAGCTCCACCTGCAGGAGGAGCCCACAGCCTGAGCCACGCTCCACCTCTCTCACCAGGAAAACTCATCTGCCACAGGCTACCTGTCAGGTGAGTCAACCCGTCGCTATAGATGAGTTTACCTCTTTCTTCAGGTCAGTTTACCTGTTTCTCCAGGTCAGTTTACCTGTTTCTCCAGGTCAGTTAACCTGTTTCTCCTGGTCAGTTTACCTGTTTCTCCAGGTCAGTTTACCTGTTTCTCCAGGTCAGTTTACCTGTTTCTCCAGGTCAGTTTACCTGTTTCTCCTGGTCAGTTTACCTGTTTCTCCAGGTTAGTTTACCTGTTTCTCCTGGTCAGTTTGCCTGTTTCTCCAGGTTAGTTTACCTGTTTCTCCAGGTCAGTTTACCAGTTTCTCCAGGTCAGTTTACCAGTTTCTCCAGGTCAGTTTACCTGTTTCTCCAGGTTAGTTTACCTGTTTCTCCAGGTGAGAGTTGCTGCTCAGCAGCAGCAGGAGGTGATGCCCGATAGCAGTGTCTTCGTGCACCTTCAGCTTCGCTCTTTTCTCCTGTGAACACAGAAACTCTAATGTGAACCTGCGCTGCTGACATCACTCCGGTGTTCACACCTGCAGGACAACTCACCTGCACTCGGCAGCCCAGCTTCCTGTACGGACAGTCAACGTAACGCTCCGGACACGCCTTGCTGTGCTCCACCAGCTGGAAGAGGAGGGGGACGAGTCACACTGCTGCTCTGTGTAATGCTGGCTTCTGATTGGCCAGCTAAGTGGTGTGACAGGAAGTGATGCTGTCCCTGTAGGACAGGTGATGGGATCGGGTCCACCTGGGCTCACCTCGTGTCTGGGAACCTTCTGGGAGCAGCCTTGGGGACAGTCCAGCTCCACCTGTGGACAGGTTCTCTGCACGTGCTCCTGCACATCACACACACACACACATAGCAGGAGCTTCACACCTGGACCAGCTCACCCAGAGCCCACCTCACCTGCATGAGGCTGAGCGGTTGCGGCTGCAGGCAGTGCGGGCAGGGCAGCGGGCGGTGCAGGCAGCCGTGGCTCAGGTGCTCCTGCAGGTTCCTGCGCTGCAGCGCCGCCCTGCAGCCGGGGTGGCAGCACTGCAGCAGCTCGTACGGACACGACCTCAGGTGCTCCTGCAGACGAGGAGCAAGGCTGTGATGTCACCCAGGTGAGACGAGGTTCAGGGGTGTGAGGACCGCCTGCCTCCAGCAGGGAGCAGCCCTGCACTAACTACTAGCTCAGGGGTCAGAGGTTACAGACATCCATTGGTACCTGCAGGTGATGCAAAGTGACGACAGAGGTGCATTCTGGGTAGTTGGTGCAGAATACCTCCAGATTAGAGATTTCACGCTTGCAGCAGTTGTCCTGGAACACCTGCGGCAGGAACTCAGATTAGCTTCAGTGTGTGTGTGTGTGTGTGTGTGTGTGTGTGTGTGTGTGTGTGTGTGTGTGTGTGTGTGTGTGTCTGACCTCAGCTGGTGTGATCACAGCTCCGTCCACTGGACAAACTGGATCCACCGAGTTCCCACTGAAACAGAGCAGAAACAGTGTGAGGACCAGGTGGACTGGGTCTGTCCTGTGCAGGGGTGAGCAGTAATGCTGAGTTACTAGTTACTAGTTATTAGTTGTTAGTTTTAGAAGTCATTCCTGGGTCATTTAGTAAATGAAATAGCACAGAAATCCATTATGTCATATGAATTATATTTACTGCATTTAATTCAGGTAAAAACATAATTTCAGTTCAGTTGATTTGAGCACAGATGAACTGATTGAAACTTTTATTTAAACAACTGAGACTGTGTTTTTGCTTGTGTGTGTGTGTGTGTGTGTGTGTGTGTGTGTGTGTGTGTGTGTGTGTGTGTGTGTGTGTGTGTGTGTGTGTGTGTGTGTGTTCTGCACCCACAGCAGCTCCTGCAGGCAGTGCAGGCAGTAGATGTGTCCGCAGGAGTTCTGCTGAGGGTTGAGGACGACGCCGCGGCAGATCGGACACACGAACTCGTCCTTCAGCGTCAGGACGAACCTCAGACGCTGCCGCACCAACATCAGCTCCAGCTCCCATGATGCCGCGGGGCCCGACGACCTCGTGGAGGCGTCAGACTGAAAACTGGACTCTGAGGATCCTCCCACCGCTGAGTCGGCCGCTGCCATGAGTCTGCGGACAAGGAGGACAGGCACTTTATACTTTAAAGTACAAAAAAATGTATCAAAACTGTAAAATCAACATAGTAAAAACAGGAAAAAAGTAAATACAGTAAAAAAAAGACTCAAAACGGATGCTAACGTCCACAGTGTCTGTGTCACATGAAGCTCTATCATTAGTCAGAACAATCTCAGGTAGAAGGGGGCGGGCCACTGAGTCACACCTTCATAGGCATCCACAGCTCCACCTGCTGACTGCCCCCTGGTGGGGGGAGGTGGTATGTTCCTCCTCAGCCCAGTGACCAGCAGAGAGGAGGCATCTGATCTGTCTCAACTAGACCTGGTGGAGCTGGTTAGCTGGTGACCTGCTCTGGACACACTTTAATCTGTAGTTTAGTTCCACTGAATGTTCAGAGTGAATATATATATTTTAGGTACCTAAATATTGAGTCCTCCTTTTTCTTTTTTTTTAACCTGAGGGAATCAGAAATGGCAAAGAAATCAAACTATACCCGACCCTAGTGCTGTTTCTAGAAGTGAAGCTGCAAGGTGTTGAAACAAGATTAGAGTGATTCCCTCAGAGTCTTTGTCATTTAGTATTCATTGTTTGTGTTTTGTGTCTGATGTTAACAGAACACACACACACACACACACACACACACTCAGTAGCCTCAGTTTCAGTGACGTCATTAGGAAGTTCAAGAGAAAGTAAAAGTGAAACTAATGGCACGCGCGCTGTCACTCGTGCACGCGCCGCTACAGTGTTTTGACACCCTCAATCAGTGCCTCGTGACCACCGGAAGCACCGGACACACGTCTTCAGCACGTGAAGAGTACGTGAAGAGCTGCACGTGAACCTGCACGCAGGCCCCGGGTGTCCACGCGCAGCAGCAGCAGCAGCAGCAGCAGCAGCAGCAGCAGCAGCAGCAGCAGCAGCAGCGCGAGGACGCGGTGAGAGGCTCTTACCTGAGGAGCAGCGGGAGTAAAGGCTTCGATCACACCTGATCAGTGTCGATCACACCCAAGTGATCGATCAGCCGCGCGCAACGCTGAAGCGGAAGAGGAAACTGTGACAGGAAATGAGTCATCATCAGCACCTGCTACTGCGCGAGACACGAGAAAGAGGGGCACACTGGTCCACACACACACACACACACACACACACACACACACTCTCTCTCTCTCTCTCTCTGTTAAGAGTCACACACAGTTTTGATGCATCCTTTTAAACTTTAAACTGTTGTTCATTTTGATTGAGTTTGAGTTTTGTCAGAGCTTTTCCTTTATGCAGCTAAATAAGCTCCTGAGTGTTTCACACACACAAATGATGCATCAAAACTAATGAGCTTTGACTCACAACTGTCGGCAAATGATCCAGAATGTTATAAAGACGTTTTGTTCGTGAGACTCTCCTGGACGTGTTGGTGTATAACAGTCCAAAATTTGATAAAGATCTCCATACAACGTTTATGAGCGTGTGCTCATAATCCAGGTAGTAGCAAGCATTGTGTCTGTCGAGCCAAGTTTTTAGCAATCTCAGGTTTTCCCATAGGAATGAATGAGAAACAGAACAGAACAAACAAACATCCGCTACATCGCCATACGTTGGAAACTTCATTTTAATTTAAACAATTAAAGAAACTTGTGGTCTGTTTGATTGTTGAGTTGCCAGCAGCGTGTGGGGGAGGGGCCTGGCTGCAGACCAACTCTGGGAGCCACCTCCAGCCTTCCTTTTTGGTTCCTGCGGGGCCAAAAACTGTTCCAAAAGAGGAAAAAATCCCATCAGAAATGAATGAGAAAAACGAGAAAATTCAAAAAATCACCCTCAAACAAACTTCCGCTGTAGCACTACACTCTGTGTAGCACGGATTTTCCCACAGGAATGAATGGGAAAAACAGAACTCAAACATCCACTACGTCGCCATACTTTGACTTAGAAACTTAAGTTTAATTTCAAAAATTAAAGAAACTTTTGGTCTGTTGGTGTACTAAGCTGCATGTTGACAGGTTGTATCGTTGCTCAGCAGTGTTTTCTCAAAGAGCATGTGGTCAAGTGCCTTGTGTGCGGGGGAGGGGCATGGCCACAGACCGACTCTGGGAGCCACCTCCAGCCTTTCTCCACCGTAATCTCCAAGGTGGATGCACCTCGAACTTCAGCTGCTACAACTGGAAATACTGAACAACTGGTACTTCTGTTACTCTCTGATTCGATCAGTCTTTAATTAATTAGTTTTATGCTTTATATGGCGTCTGGACTTTACAACAGTTTTCTGGAACAAGTGCTAATGTTAGCTAAGCTAGCTAAAACAGATAGCTTCAGTAACTGGGTCCTGCAAACCGAGGGGCAATGAGGACAGATGGTGAGCAGTGGCACAAGCACATAGAAGCACAGTGTCAGTAAAAAGTAGTTTG
>CM055189.1:620130-665130 GCA_029224185.1 Karalla daura
ATCTGAGAAGTTTCATATTATAGAAATACCAAATTGTATCCTTCCGCCCCACAAACAAAGTGTAAATGTACGGACAGAAATGTCTTGAAAGCCCGATCCATATTCTGAATTTTTATAGTTTTTAAAATGAATTTATGTCAGTGACTTAATAGCTGTGAGTGAAGCCTGTTGAAACCATCGATGTGGGACATGTTACTGAACAGAAATCACACGTTGTCGATGTCTGTCCCACAGACGGGGGGAGGTGGTCCAGCAGGGAGGCTGTCTCTGAGGTCTGAGGACCATGAAGACCCTGTGGGTCCTCTTCTAGGACGGTTCAAGGACATTTTCACCATGTCGGGTGATGCTGCAACTACTACCACTCATTAATCTGTGTAGAGAAATGTAATATCTCTTAAATTTGAGGACTGAGTTACCTTGATGGTGTCGAAGACCTGGTTCCAGTGGGGATCATTTTGATTTTTGTATCCTTCATCATTAATCCACTTTATGATTTTGTCTCGGGTCGCTTCCTTCACGAGACCAGTTTTTTCCTTCAGAAGATCGAACCATGTGTTGACGAGTCTTTTAGAATGCTCTGGGAAACTGTTCTGGAAAACCTCCAGCCTGGCAGCACTCATTGGCCCTTTCTTGGATTGTTGGTTTGGGTCCAGAAGAAACTTGGGCATTGCACCAAGAATGGTCTGTTTGAAGGTTCCCTCAACATCGTTATTGCTGATGGTCTGAGCCAACAGGTCCCTGAACCCTGGAGATCTTGTGCTGGGAAACTGACGATGCAACTCTGTGGGCACATAGACAGCTGGAAGTAGGAGACCATGACGCTTTAGCACTGTTTCAATGAGGTTTGTATCCAGAGGAGAGGAGCCTGTTCCCACCTCGAGGAAGGCTTTCGCTAATTCACTGTTCTGGTTCATTTTATGAGCTTTCAGCAGACTGGACACTGGAGGCTGGTGATCTCCATTGACGACCTGTCCAAGACCTGGTCTGTTATTGTAGTCTTCCAGACATTCCTCATATAGCATCACCTTCCCAACTTCAGCAATCAGAAGTTCCTTGGTTTCTTCAACCTTAGCCTTCTCGTTCTCTCCATTCCCAGCGCCTTCTGCCAGGAACCAGTCCCCTCCCCTGATTCCTTCAGTCCAGTTTTTGCGTTGGACGAAAGGCTCCCACTGCCCTGAGTGTTGGATGAGGGTGTTGGCCTCCTCTGATCGAAGGTTCTTCACCTCTGACATGATTTCCTCTTCGCTGGCCTTCGGTTTTCGACCTCGAGCTAAAGCGTGGAACAGACAGTCCTTGCCCTGGCTTTCGATGGTCACTGTCTCATTATCGATGCGGACGTCGTAGTGTCCATGTGGGTGTTGGTCGATCCTTGGTCTGTAGATCAGTGTCACAGTTTCATGTGCATCTTTAGTGCTGGGGCTGATCCCCTGCATCTTGCTGAGGTTCCCATGTTGGTCCTCAGTGTAGATGAGGACCCTGGTACCTGTGGCCTCTGCCAGGACTCTGATGTCCAGGATGGTCCCTGCAGTCCCAGACTCCCTGATCCTCTCAGCGTGGGTCTGCACCTCTTTACCTCTTTCTCTTGCAAGTTTATGCTTTGGGTCCAGATCTAAAGGCATGAAAGCAATGTAGTTGTTGTTCTGTCCAGCTCTGAGCTTCTCCTCTGTCCGTTCAGTCTTTAAGCCAACCCTTACATGGCTGCAGATGAGGCCGTTTATCTTGCCTTGAACATAAGAAACAACATGACTGGAGAATTTCTGGTGGAAGACTTCTACCAGAGCGTCAGCCAACACTTGACTGATGGCACCAGCTAGATCCTGCTTGAACTGTTTCAGCAGCTCAGCGTCTGAAGCCGACAGCTCGCTCACCTTCACTGTCTTGGAGAGAGGAGCTGATTCTTTAAATTTCCTCAGCTCCTGGTGAAGGTTGGAGAAGAACTTGCTGGACATGCTGCTCACTACAGTGATGGCGTCTCCTGCCAGGACAGCGACCTGTGTCACCTGGATGGCTGATAGAATGGCGCGAGCTGTTCCTTTGACCTGTGCTTTAGCTTTGCTGATCACTGATGAGATGGACGAGCTGAGCTTGTTCTGCCAGCTGAGATCTGCACTGAACGGCTGCACTGCACTGTGGCTGAAGTGTCTGAAGACCTCCAGCAGTTTACCGCGACTGTCCTCGCCCTGCAGGAGGTCAGAGAGCTGCTCAGTGTCCTCCAGGTGGCAGCAGATGATGGCGTCTATTAATGAAGACAAGGGCTCTCTCTGAACATAAGATTTCACATCACCAGCGATTCCCTGTTTAACATGATCTTTGATGCTGTTCAGTATTTGTTTCATTAGTTCTTCTTCTGCCTTCCCAAGTCCAAATGAAACAACCTCCTCAGCCATTTTTTTAGCCGTTAGTTTCACTGCATTCTTCAAGTTTGCTTTCATGACTTGAGTTGCGCCTTCTTTGGCCTGTCGGGACAGAAATGAAGGCATTGTCTTCAGTTCTTTAACAAATCCCTTGAGTAAAGTTTTACAGGCTCTGGCTCCCTTTGCAATCAGTTTTCCAACTCCAAAACCAATGATGGAGATTCCAATAGAAATGGCTTTTTCAATGGCCCATGACTTCCAGCTGAAGTCTCCAGTCACCATGGACTCGATGCTGGAGATGACATCTGAGACCCCCTCAGTGATGAGTCCCATTCCGACTTGCGCTAGAGTACCAAATGTCAATGCAGTGAGCAGTGCTCCTCCAATGACCTGTAAAAGTCCGATAAATAACGCAGCCAGAGCGTCCCATGGGAAGCGAGGCTTCTCTTTCACAGAGAACACACATTTCAGACCTTGTCTGGAAAGGTTGAAGGCTTCCGCTTGGAGATCTTCATCTGTGCTTGGCACCAGGGAGAAGATCGATGATTTCTCAGTGACTGCTTCACCGTCTTTTTGTTCAATTTCATCCAGTTTTTCGATGGCCTCTGTGATGTTTTTGTCTAACATTGCGAGCATGCGGTTCCTGGTCATTAACTGGTTTTCCAGGCTGCTTCGCTCACTGGTCTGTGCAGAGTTTAGTGAAGACATTTTTACCAACTGCAGACAAAGCACACATTCCTCAGCAAGATATTTCAGAGAGGCCTGCGCCTTCCTCAGATCCTCTCTGGCCTTGTTCAAGTAGTCCGCTTTCTTGCTGTCTATGGTGCAGCATGCGTGGTTGTAAAAGGCTACGGCTGCCCAACTTTCATCTTGCTTCATAGCTTTTTCAAACAGCTTCATGCTGACATCCAGGCGCTTTTCAACCATTGCAATGTTTCCAAATTTGATGTAGTGATAAATGCTGGAACAGGGGGAGGTCTGATGTTCAGACTGACTCTTTGCCCGAGACAAATCTTCTTTCAAACTCTTCATCAAATCACTCCTCTTCAGCTCATCGATGTCTTTAGATTTGATCTGCAACCATATCCCCCAGAACTCATTCATGATGCCGACGATGGCTCGCTGTTCTTCTCCGTCTGTCTGCTCATAAACGTCCTGAAGGGTTTTGCAGTACTCTGAGAAGAGGTCCTCACGTAGTCTCAGCTCAGCCACATCAGACTTCATGTGATCCATCTTCTCTGCTGCCACTGAGTCCCGTGTGCTCTCAGCTTCCTGCAGAGAAGACGGCGTCCTGAAGGAATGTCCCAGGTGCTCGGTGCACATGATCACCTGTGCAGATCCAGCTTTGCCTTTGCGTGCGGTTCTACCAAAAGCCTGGAGTTGCACTCGTGTGTTTTCAGGGAGGAAAGAGAGGACCACAAAGAGTCCTCCGTTGTCATTCACCTCTTTGGACACCTTGATGTCTGTGCCTCGCCCTGCAAGGTTTGTGGCCACAATGACGTCTCCTGGAAGAAGTTCCCTGTCTATTTTGCTCAGACTGTCTCTGTCACTGCGGCAGTAGAGAATGATGGCACCTGGGATGCTGCTTTTCAACTCCTCGTGGATCTCTTTGGCTTTGTTGATAGTTTCACAGATCACCAGAGCTGCTCGTCCTTCTCTGTATGAACGTGAGGAAATCTGATCCAAAACCACTTTCTTTATAGCAGATTTCCACTCGTCCGCTGAGCTCTGTAGAACACCTTGGACCTCAAATAACTTCTTCCTGTTGAACGTTGGCATTTTGCAGGCAGACAGACTTGGATATAGGTCCTGCAAGAACACAATGTCTGTTTCGCTGCCCAGTGTCCCAGTTGTTCCATATATCTTCCCATGGTACTTCTCAAAAAAAGAGATATTGGAGAGGTAGTTGGTCACTGGTGACATTGTGCTCAGTTTGATTTGGTGTTTAATCTCAACAAACTGCTGCAGACCGTCACCCCATTTCTTATTCAGCTCTACAATACCAGTGGATCTAAAATCCACAGGACAGACATTGTCATTTTCCACTACATATTCCTGTCCTTGTGTCAGTTGTAACGCTATGAAGGCGTTCCTGACCCACACCGCCAGCTTCTCCTCAACCAGGTTCCTCAAGAATCCAGGAACGAAGATTTTGCTTTTGTTTTCAGTGTTTTCACATGGGGTGAATTGAATCTTCTCCAAAATCAATTCCACAATGGGCTTGATAAGAATCTCCTCTGAATCATAGAGAGTGCAACACAAACCATCTCCCAAGACAAGAAAAGTCACTTCTGGAGCCTCCTGGTTGAGGTATGGGCTGCGCTTTCTAAGAGAGAGCCGTCCATCTCCATCCAGCGTGTAAACAGTGAAACCATAGTGGACGTACTCCTCAAAGTGCTGCAGGAAATCCACCACGTCCTCTTCACTCACGTCTTTCAGCTTGGCAGGAAGGTCTCTCTGCTGACTGAATCCTCCGGGCACAGTGTTGGTTTCCTCAGCGATAGATAAAATATCCATGGGATCTTTAATGTCAGTGTTGTCTGTATCTATTGAGTCAAAAATAGTCTTGAAGAAAGAGGCTGGAGGACTGCGGACAAATGTCTGGTGTGCTGAGGACAGGAAGCCGTACTGGCTGACGTGGCTCCAGATCATGGCCAGGGTGGTGTTGAGGTGCTGCATGGAGACCATGGGGCTGGACAGGTAGGTGAGCTGCACTCCCTGGTCCAGCAGCAGGGAGTCCACCTCATCGATGATGATGCACTGATAGCTGCGATGCGGCCTCACGTCCTTCATCTCAAAGACCTGCCGCAGGTGGTCGGCGGCGAAGGCTTCCACCGTCCCGTACACGATGTCTCTCTGGTAGCATGTGTTTCGCTCTGCGTCCTCGTCTTTATTTGTGTTTGCGTCGACGGTTATGCCAAAGTACTTGTAGAAGCCGGCCCATTCTTCTGCGTCTCTTTCACATAAGACAGAAGAGCTGGACACCACATCTACCTTCTCACCACGCAGCACACGCAGGGCTGCAAACATGGCGATGATGCAGGACTTCCCCTCTCCGGTGCCCATCTCCAGCAGCTTCCCACAGTCTGACAAGGCCAAGAGGCACCAGCCGATCATCTGGGTGGTCCTCGGCCACCACTTCCCCTCTGCCCGGCGCAGGTGCACAGCATTGCATAAGACTGCCAGGAGCTCCTGAAGGTCCTCGGGGTCTGTGCTGTGACTCAGACGTCTGGCTTTCTTTACATCTGTGTGCTTGTGAATTTCATGGTTTGTGATCAGGTCTGTGACGTGAGTCACCACACGGTGGGATTTACTCAGAGTTTGCTCATCGATGTCTTTCATCTGCCGCAGTTCATGGATCACAGTGTCGATGCTCTTCTCCTTGTCGTGTCTGAGGCTGGAGGTCAGATGCTCAATCAAATGCTCCGCTCCGAGGGATTCTACGAGCACGAGGACAGGTCGGTTACCATCGTCCACCCAACTGGACATCACTTGATACGTCTTCAACAGATGTAAAATCTTCATGATAGAAATGAAGTCTTCATCACAAAAGCGGTCAGTCAATTGTTTAAGGAGGATCAAGGCCTCTGTTGGTGACCACAGTCTTTGAGCTACAAGAATGGAGAGCATCTGGAAGAGTTCTGCAGTTTGTTCTTTGGTTTGTAGTTCCACTGCACACGCAAACAAAGTCTCCAAACACCACCGAGATGTTTCCTCACTTCCTGTTTCTTCAGTCAGCACTTTGAGAAGATTCTCAAGAAAGGTCAGTAGAAAGGCCTCATGAGGAGATGGAGGACAGAACTCCTCTCCGCTCACTTTCTTAAGGATGTGGATGATTGTACTGCCACTATTTGTGTCAGTGTTTTGAGTACTGAGGACCTGAAGAATCGATTTCATGAAGCTGTACTTTGATTCTGTGTCCTCTCTGTGAATTTTACCCATGAGGCTTTGCAGGGTTTCTGCAGTCAGGACCAGGGAATCGTTGCCTTTGATTTTTGAAAGTTCAAGGTCCCTGAGGCTCAGAAGACTTTGTTTTTCCGAGATGTATTGACGCCCCTGCAAAGTGTTTCCTGTTTGCAGGAGAAAGAAGTTGGAGACAAAGTCGTCCACGGTGCCACAAACTATGTCTGCTTCACACACCTCCCGACACGATGGACGGCTGTGCTTCATGTTGGCGTTGAAAGAGATTCCGAGGTGCTTGTAGAAGTCAGACCACTCCGTAGCTTTCTCCTCACGAGAGCCCAACACAACGGCCACCTTGTTTCCCATCAACACGTGTGTGGCAGCCAACATGGCAGCAGCACACAGATCTTGTTCTTCTCCAACCAGCTGAGGTGCTTGGTCCTTCCTGGTCAGCAGCATCACACACCACTGCAGCATGTGCCTGACTGTGGGCCACCAGCCCCGGGTCTCAAACACTGCTCTGCACAGCTGCCGCAGAGACTCCTCGGTGTCCTCTCCGGTCCCAGCTGCAGACTGGAAGCACTCTGTCATGAGGGGTTCAGCTTCTGGTCTGGTTTCTGAATACCGCAGGACCCCAGTGACAGCGTCTTCCATCATGTCAATCACAGAATCATCCAAATGCTCCAATGATCTTATTTCTGCCAAAGCTTGGGTCAGACTACTCTCATCTCTTCTTCTGAGAGTCTGGAGGAGGTCCACACGGAAACTCTCAGGTTCAGCAAAGAGGAGAGCTTGGATGAGGGAGTGTCCAGACTCATCCAGCCACTGTGGAGACACGTCATACACCTGGAGCAGTGTGAGGATTTCCACTATCAAAGCATCCTCTGCATATTTCTGAGACAGAGCTCTGAGCAGAGTCAGTGCCTCTGCTGGGCTCCACTGGTTGGTCTGCACCAATCTGAGCAGCACCTGACTGGATTCCCGGTGGGTTCCCTCCTCATTTAAATGTGTGAGTCTGGCTAAGAGAAGCTTCAAGCACTGGATTTCTATCTGCAAGATGAACACGGAGGCTCTCCCGACAGCGCTCTGCAGAGATGATGTGAGGGTGCTCAGGAAGTCGATCAGAAACAGATGATCAGGGGAGACATCTCCAGCCCACTGTCTGGCTGTGAGGACTGCGTCAGACTCAGAACTGCTGTGGTCTGAGAAGAAGTGCATCAGGTTCAGATACAGAGCCTGAGTCAGCAGGAGACCTTCAAAGGCATTGCTAGCTGACTGGCTGATGGACTCCACCAGGAACTGCATCTGCTTGGAGAGAGCCTCAGATACCTCCACAGTGAGGGCGCAGAGCTCGGTGAGGAAGACCTGGGTGTGCTGCAGGGTGCTGTGGTAGGGGGCGGCACTGAGCCACTCACCAAACAGCAGCTGGTCCAGGACCGACAGGATCTCCTGCAGCTGCTCAGACGTCAGATCACTGATGCTGAGATCTGAGACCTGGAAACCACATCTGGAAGAGAGGATTTCTAGGAGCTCGTCACAGTCCGGAACTGATTCAAACTCGTTCAGGTGGTCCAGGAGAACATGGTGTTTGGACTGCTTCTCCTCACAGATGCTCCTCAGCTGCTTCTCATACTGCTCCTGGGCTCGTTGCTGGGACTCCTGCAGCCTCTGACTCAGTGCTTTTCGTCTCTCCTCTTGTCTTCTCCTCTCCTCCTCTTGTCTTCTCCTTTCCTCCTCTTGTCTTCTCCTCTCCTCCTCTTGTCTTCTTATTTCCTCTTGGCGTCTCCTCTCCTCCTCTTTACTCCTCTCCTCTTGTCTCCTCTTGTCCTCAAAGCAGCGTTTACATATGTACATGTTGTCCTGCCCAACCGGCCTGTAGTACTGCCCTCCATTGAACACATACACATATTGCCCATGCACAGTGGCTTTGTAGTAGTTGTCGAAGGAGGTGCATGGTGGCAGGACCGTATCACACCTCCTGCACCTCAGTCTGTCGCCCATGTTGCTCTCTGATGGAGCGTTTCCCATGTCTGATGACTTCTAATGGTCCTGATGTGGAACCTGTGTTTTCCTGGAAGATAAAGACAGAAATTAGACACACTGACAAGAAGAAACTCCTAAGAACGGCTGCTGCACATCTGGAGTTCAGGTGTGTGATAACGATGTTTGATTTCTACCTTTACCTTTAGTCAGGATGTAGCAGGAATGTTGGCACGTCCTACACAGCACGCTGAAAAGAGTGTCTGGAGTCAGGGGCTGTTAGCAGAGAGAAGAGGTAATGTCTCTGAACAGTTCAATCCCACATATCCAACCCTGACAGACTGTTAAAGCCAAGAGCAACGACTGTGTTTTCAGATTGACAGATTGAGTGTCATTACAGAGATACAGCCGCCATAATAAACGTACAGGAATCTTTACAACAAACAAACAGGAGCTGTACAGGTAAACTGTACAGGTAGCACTGCTGTTGAAGCTGCTGGCTAAGGCTAGGCCCGGTGTGACTCCTTTCTGTGGTAGAACGGGAGGGTCGTAGTCAGCCCGGCCCGTGGGGCCTTCTGCATGGCTCTCAGCCAGCTCCAGACACACCATGCTTGTTTCTTTTGTTTGGTTGGTTGCACCATACAACACACATCACAACATATTGTCCAGAGGAGCAACCTCTAACAACCTTATGAAGACCAGGAGCTCCTCAGTCCCCTCTCAGGACAGCAAGTGTGGATCACAGTATCCGCTCCCTGTCTTCCAAAGCCATTCTAGTTAATGAATGAATCTCTGACTACACTGATGTGTTGTGTCTCTCAGGCTTTGTGAGGGTGACTATGTGAGCCTAAATGAGGCCTCTCCTCCCAGCCACATTAGTTACCATGTCCCTCCATGTCCTGGCAGTGGAGGGGGGGTGGCAGCGTCTTTGACCCTAGTCTATTAATTACCCCTAAACCTAATATTGATTATAGTTCATTTTTAGCCTTGTCATCAGTTTGTCTCACCAAAGCTGGAAGACACAGCTTGTCCTTCTTGTCCTAGTGTATCAGCTCTTATTCACATTTTCTGTCTGAATTTCCTGAATTTCTCTCAAACGTAGTCCTCAAAACCAATGAAATCATTATGATCAGTGACTCCAATACTCATGTAGCTGTAGTCAGTGATAGCTGCAGCACAGCATTCACCTCTATAGTCGAGTCCATTGGCTTCTGCCAGCATGAACCCACACACTGCTTCAACCACACCCTGGACCTGGTTCTATCTTATGGAGTTGAAATGAAACAGCTGACTGTTTCCCCCCCTAACCCAGTGATATCTGACCACTCTTTAATCTCTTTAACTTCCTTCTAGCTGGTCATGTGAGAAAGAAAACCAGTATGTACACAAGACACTTGACTGACAGTGTCTCAGCAAACTTAAAGGAAGCTATTCCCTTCTCTCAGTGCTACATCCCCTCTCTGCTATGAAAGCCTGAGTCCCTCCTTCATTGGTCACCTCACTGATAGCTTCTGATAACTCTCGACTCGGCTGCACCCCTAACTAAAAATATTATCTCTAGACCACGATCCGCCCCCTGGTTTACTCCAGAAACTCTCCACCTAAAGCAGCTAACACGGAAGTTAGAGAGGAAATGGTGCTTGACTAAAACACCAATATTTTTCAGACCTGGAAAGATGAAAACATACAGGCTGGCTCTGTGTAATGCCAGAGCCAGATACTCCTCCTCTCTGATAGAGGAAAATAAGCAGAACCCCAGGTTTCTGTTCAGCACTGTAGCCAGGCTGACTCAGAGTCATAACTCCACTGAGCAGTGTGTTCCCACACATCTCAGCAGTGGAGACTTGATGGATTTCTTCAATAACCAAATGATGAAGATCAGACAAGCTATTAAGAACCACCTAGCATCTACTGCAGTTAATCTACCCCCTGTTGCTGCTATTCAGGATACAGCTGGGGATACAGACAGGTCACTGTCTTCATTTGACCCCATTGACCTGCATCAGCTGACCACTATCATCTCCTCCTCTAAATCATCGACCTGCCTCCTCGACCACATTCCCACTGAGCTGTTTAAGGAAGTGCTGCCTTTAATCACCACTTCTTTACTGGACCTCATCAACCTGTCCATAACAACAGGTTACGTTCCTCTTAAGTTCAAAGTTGCAATAATCAAATCCCTCCTTAAGAAACCGTCCCTCCATCCAGGAACTCTAGTGAACTACAGGCTGATCTCTAATCTCATCTTCATCTCAAAAATCCTGGAGAGAATCATTACCAACCAGCTGTGAACACCTCAGTAACAATAGTTTACCTGAGTGCTTCCAGTCTGGTTCCAGAGTGAACCCAGACTGTGCTGGTGAGAGTCACCACTGAGTTTCACCCTGCATCACCCTAGAGCAGCTCCACCTTCACCAACAGAAAAATGAAACAGTAAAAGGAGGAAATTAAACACCTGAGCAAACACAAAGCCCCCCTGGGCCCCACGGCTTCACCTCCAAATGCTGCAACTAATGCTTAATCTAATGGTTAATGTTTAATCTAATGGTTAATGTTTAATCTAAAGTTTACTGTTTAATCTAAAGTTTAATCTAATGTTTAATCTAACCGTTCATACTGCAGCTAATGTTGGAACTCACCATCAGAGCTGCTCCAGCAGCAGGAAGTAGTTCTGAGCTCAGCATGAGGAGAGCAGCAGCTTTCTGTCTGCTCCATCCAGGACTCCTCCCTGCTCCCCCTGCTCCTCCCTGCCCCCCCCCCCCCCCGCTCCTCCCTGCTCCCCCCTGCTCCTCTCTGCTCCTCCCTGCACTGCCTCTGCATTCTTTCAGTTTCATTATCAGTCAGTTTCCAGGAACGTCTCCAAGTGTGTGTGTGTGTGTGTGTATGTATGTGTGTATGTGTGTGTGTGTGTGTGTGTGTGTGTGTGTGCGCATGTGTATGTGTGTGTGTGTGGGTGTGTGTGTGTGCGGGTGTGTTTGTGTGTGTGTATGTGTGTATGTATGTATGTGTGTATGTGTGTGTGTGTGTGTGTGTGCGTGTGTGTGTGTGTGTGTGTGCGTGTATGTGTGTGTGTGTGTGTATGTATGTATGTATGTATGTATAACTAAATAAAATAATTAAATAAAACCGAATGATGAAGCAGCTTGTTGGGGTCTGTGTGTGTGTGTGTGTGGGGGGGTATTTTTCAACCTACTTTTTACTTCTATTTCTTTACATTTTCACACAATTATCTGTACTTTCTACTCCTTACATTTATGACTATAAGGCATAGAAGTAGTAGAAGTAAAGTAGGTTAGAAACCAGTACACTTTTACTTTTACTTGTACTGGAGGAAGGTGGAGGATACTTTTGACAGGTTACAGCCCTGATCCAGGCTCAGGTCCAGGTGGAGAGTGTGAGTACTGGTCGTGTTTATCACTAGTTACAGACTCAGGCCTGTGTTAAACCCCAATACTGTGTGTGTGTGTGTGTGGGGGGGGGGGGGGGGGGGGGGGCAGCTGGACTTTTGCTGAGTGAAGGAGGAACTCCTGAGAACGTCTGCTTTATCCCACGGCCCTGGTACTTTAAAGAGTCACCTCTAAATGTCTGTTTTCTGATATTTCTGATCAACAATCTCCTCGTTGGTCCCACAGCAGGGTTCTCCAGGTTCACCAGGTTGAGCCCTTGTTCAGGGTGGAGGGGAGGAAGACATGCCTCATCACACAGTTTTGGACATTTCTCCAGCTTCAACATCAACGTGAACCCAGTGGAGGACCAGCAGAAGAACCAAGTCTGGAGGTCTCACCCAACATGGAGTTAGTGCTGGAGCTGCAGTTTCCTGTCAGGACCCTGACCATGGAGCTGGGTGGAGACATGTCCACCTATGTTCTCCTCACCTTCTCAGACAGGAGGTAGTTCCTCCTCAGCAGGAGCAGAAGTGGCTGGGTGTCCAGCTTCTGAGCTGATGTTAGATCAAAGTTAGACGTTGAACCCCAGAGAGAGGTCGAAGGTCACGGACAGCTCAGGCCCATAGCAGCGAGGAATGTTTGTCTGGTAAAAAAGTCAAATCTGCGTGTAATATCAGGAAGTGATTTCATGTGGTAAGATGATTATTCCTCATTTCTTTAAGTCATGTTTCATTTCTTTTCAGCCTGTGTCTTCCTGAGACGACTGAGTTCAGTTTGAGGTCAGGAACCAGGAACCAGGAACCAGGAACCAGGGACCAGGAACCAGGAACCAGGAACCAGGAACCAGGAACCAGGAACCAGGGACCAGGAACCAGGAACCAGGGACCAGAAACCAGGAACCAGGAACCAGGAACCAGGAACCAGGAACCAGGAACCAGGAACCAGGAACCAGGAACCAGGAAGCGAGTGATCCACTGATGCAGCACAGTTTCCAGAAAAAAAGACTTTTATTTCTCAAGGTCTAAAAAAAGGAAAGATGAGGAAAAAAAAATCAACAAAACACTTTTGTTCCCTTCCCACAAACAGAAGTCTGGCATGGTGTCGCAGCCAACCAGGGGCTGGTCTCCAGTAGGGGGCGCTGTCACACAGAGAAACACACTTCAAACATGGATGGAAACAAGGAACCAGAGCAGGAGCTCCGGCTCGGCCCGCTCTGGCTCTGGAGACTCCTCAGCTCTCTTCAGGACTGTTTCTGTGCTTGAGAAGGTCCGAACAAACCCTGAAGATGAATCTGATCCAAACAGAGCAGAGCGAACCTGTCGTCCACACACAGATAGCTCCTGATCAACGTTTGTTGTTGGAAATATGTAAAAGGGTTAGAGGTCATCTTATTCCTGAAAACCACTGAGGTTCAGTGTTAAAAACTGACTCATTTACATTTTATACTTCAGCTGCGTTCACACCAGGATAGTCCAGGACTAGTTCACACACTTGATCTGGTTTGCTGCTTTCACTCATTCGTTCCTCTCGTCCATTATTATCATTATTATTTTAATTAATAATATAATTAATAATTATCAGATTAGTTTACCTGCAACTCCAGGTTAGTTTACCTGTCGCTCTACTTTAGTTTACCTATCGCTTCAGATTAGTTTACCTGTAACTCCAGGTTAGTTTACTTGTTGATGCAGGTTAGTTTACCTGTCATTCTATGTTAGTTAACTGTCGCTCCAGGTTAAAGAACAGGAGGTGATGAAGAGCAGAGGGGGTGATGAAGAAGAGGAAGGACACAGAGCCATGGAGCAGGTGAAGCTTTTAATGAACTTCCTGTTTACAGCAACGTCCGATGACATCACATTACACTGAATCAACCAATCAGAATTAAGAGCACTTTCACAATGGAGGAGGAGGAAGAGGAGGAGGAGGAATAAATAATGTAGAGACACCTCCAGGAGTCCAGACGATGAAGAACAGTCCGAGGGTCGTCTGTGTGATGTCAGCGGCTGCTGACGGCTGATTGGCTGACGGATACAAACTGTACACGACGTCTAAACGCTACTGAACACGACACGGGCCCGCGCTGCCTTCAGGTGCCGTGGGACACGGGGGCGTCGCCGCTCCCGTGTCCCACGGCACCTGAACGCAGCGGCTAGTGGAGGGAGGAGGACGAGGAGGCCGTCTCTGATTGGTGGATGGCCAGGCCGGAAGGCTGCTGGGCGGAGCCGGGGCCAGACCCCCCGGGGCCGCCGCAGAGGCTCATGGGAGCGGGGGGGCGGGGGTTGAGGCGGGGGGGCAGCGGGTTGGAGGGGCGGATGAGGGGCGGGGGCTGCTGCAGGGTGGGGCGGGGCTGCAGGAAGCGCGCCTGCTGCTGGAGGGGCGGAGGCTGGCGGTGTAAGGAGGGCGTGGCTGGGAGGGAGGGGCGGAGGAGGGGGGGGGGCTGGTGGAGGGAGGAGGAGGAGGAGGAGGAGCTAGACGTCACAGCAACCTGAGACAAAGAGGACGAGGTGGCAGCAGGAGACGCACCTGAGGTCACCTGACCCTGTAGAGGAGGCGGGGGGGCAAAGGAGACGCATTAGCATTAGCATTGGTAATAGTTTAATATTAGCAATAATCATATTGAAAACAAAATCAATATTAGCTTTGGTATTCCTTTAAACCTTGATAAGAAATTTGGTATAGGCACTAACATCAGCAACACACAACATTTCTACTACTATCAGTTACAATATTAGCATAAACTTTCATTCACATAAGCATTCCAGTTAATTAGTATTAACTTTGGCACTACCCATAACATTAGCATTTACATGAGAAATTCTATCAATATTGGCAACAATATTAGCAGTGGCATTTTATTATACTTGCAGCATGTTGAAAATTAAATGTAGTTTATTTCTGTTTATATTAATACAAGAATTAAAGCTTGGATTGGTATTAGCACGAAAGTTAGTATTAGCATCAACATTGCCACCCCTAACCCAACATTGTTCATAAAATTTGCATTAGCATTGTACATACAATTAGGAGAAGGTAGAATATACATATAGACACACATGAAAATTAACATTAGCATTCATGTTTAAGTAAATAAAACAGCAGCTGGCACATTAATGTTCAAGCAATATTAGCATTTGAACTTGCAGTCAGCGCTATAGCGTTAGCCATCACTGTGCCGAGGCTCCTCCCCTCACCTCTTCATCCTCTTCGTCGGTGCTCTTCCCGGACGGCGTGGTCGAGCTGTTCTTCCCCTCCTCTCCAGAGGTGGCGCTGTCTCCGTTGGGGGCTGCCGTGCCCTGCTCCGCCTCCCACTCCTGCAGCACCTCGTCCAGGTTGAAGCGCCGCCGGTAGTTGACAAAGAAGTTCTTCACCTGACCCACCGTCTTGTTGCCGATGACGTCTGCGATGGCCTGGAAGTCCTTACCGTACTTCCTGACTCCTGCAGGAAGTGGAACCAACCACGTCAACGTCGTTCACAGCCTGGAATGCTGATCCAGTCCATTCCAGTTCGGTCTAGTCCAGTCAGTTTTGGTCCAGCCCAGTCCGGTCCAGTCTGGTGCGGTCAGTTTTGGTCCAGCCCAGTCTGGTCCAGACTAGTCCAGTCTAGTCTGGTTTCGGTCATCTGTGGACAGAGGAGGCTCACCTTGAACAGCCAGCAGCTGCTCGTCTGTGGTCCAGCGTGCGTTCACCTTCTGGTTACACTGGAACAGACCAGAGATAGGAGGTGACACACAGCACCCCCCGGTGGGCGCTCTGCACACTGCAACACTCACACACACAGACAGACTGACTGACTGACTCACACACACACACACACACACACACACCGCACGCACACATGTACACACTCAAACACACGCATGCACACCATATGAGTCCTCCAGATCCCAGAACGACCACCCTGGACTGGTTCTAGGTCAGTCTTGTCCTAGTTTAATCTGGTTCAGGTTCAGTCTTGTTCTAGTTCTGTAGTCTAGTTCTGGTTCAGTAGTCTAGTTCTGGCCCAGTCTAGTGCAGGCTCAGGTCCAGTCTGGTTCTGGTTCTGGTTCTGGAGCAGTCCAGCGGTACCTCTGGCAGCCGGAACTCCTCGATGCCAGACTCCAGCAGGTGTTTCAGTCCGCTGTTCATCTGTTTGGCGTTCTGGACCTAAAGGAGGACACAGAGACATCTGAGAGTCTGGTGCTCCAGGACCCGGGTCTTCCAGGAGGACCTTGGACCTGGAGGATTCTGGTCCCAATGGACCTTGGTCTTCCAGGACCATGGAACAGACTCCTGGAAGACTCTGTACTCTAGGCCTTGCTTCTGAACCAAGGTCCTCCTGGACCAGGGTCCTCCAGGAGCAGGCGCCCCCTACCTGTCTCTTGAGGGACACCAGCTCCATGTCGAGCTGGCGCAGCAGCGTGTTGGCAGAGGAGGCGCTGCAGGAGACGGCCACCACGTCCTCCTGCAGGAGGTACATCCCCTTAGGAGGACGGCACCGAGAGCGCTGGTGGTGGCGGTGCTGCAGAGTCTGGTGCTCCCGACGACCCAGGGCCACCTTGGAACCCAGGACCACTGGGTCCACCTGGGTCTAGGGGGGCAGGAGGAGGAGAGGAGGAGGAGGAAAGAGGGAGGGAAGGAGGGGAGGAGCAAGAGGTGGAAGAACAGGAAGTGGCGAAGGAGGAGGAAGAAGAACAGCATGGGAAGAGGGAGGAGAAGTATGAGGAGGAGGATCAGAAGGGGTAAGAGAAGGAGAGAGGAGGAGCAGGGGGATGATGAAGGAGAGGAAAGGAAGGAGGGAGGAACCACAGGGGTAGGAGGGGATAAGAGAGGGGGAGGAGGAGGAGCAGGGGTAGAGGAGGAGGAAGGAGAGGAGAAAAAGATGGAGCAGTTTAACTTTCGGCAGGATGTGTCAGTCATGTGTAGAAGCCTCCTCAGGAGCCTGGTTGCTGTGGCAACCACCGTTGAGGTGCCTGGTTGCCGTGGTGACGACTGCTCAGGTGCCTGGTTGCCGTGGTGACGACTGCTCAGGTGCCTGGTTGCTGTGGCGACACCCACCTCCTTCTTGGCCTCCTTGTTGGGGTCGTAGTCACTGTCGTTGGCTTCGATGGGGTTGGCCTCCTCCATCTCCTCGTCGCTATGACGACCAGCACCACCACAGAAGAAGAGGAAGAAGTCAGCCGGACAGGCGGGGGGGGGGGGGGGGGGTTGGCCAGACAGAGGGTCTTGGGGGGCGGGGCCAGGCGAGCCCTACCTGTCGTCCTGGCTGCTCCTGTTGGCCAGTTTGCGGGCCTGGCGGTCCATCAGGCTGGTCCTGGAGCGCGTCTTCTTCCAGGAGTAGTAGTACTTGACCAGGCTGGAGATGGACTTATCAGGCAGCTGGACACGGAGGGGGGGGTGAGGGTGTGTGTGTTTCTGTGTGTGTGTGTGAGTGTGTGTGTGTGTGTACCATCTGCTGGATGCGGTGGAAGCTCTTGCCATGGAAGCTGAAGGCCTGCTCAAACAGAACCTTGTCCTCCACCGTCCACTCGTCTGGGAACGGAGTGAAGTTGGGAAGATCGGCCAGAGACTTCTCGATGTTGTGTTTGTGCCAGAAGAGCATGCCGAGCGCCTGCACACACACACACACACGCGCGTGCGCACACACACGCATACACACAACACCCTATGTCTCCAGATCAAGAAGGAGACGATGAGGAACATCACAGCATGTGTGGAGTACGGCATCATGGTCACCTGCTCCACGTTGTATCCATGCTTCTCCTTGGCGATGGCAATGTACTCGTCCACTGCACAGGACACACACGCACACACACACACACACACACACACACAGTTCAGACCATCTGAGGACATGGTAGAGGCTATGAGACAGGAGCTGAACTCACGCTTGGTGTCTACGATGCTGTGATATGGAGACCACACCAGCATCCCGCCGCTGTCTTTGTCCGAGTACGTGGTCGAGCCTGTAACGACAGATAATTAACCCGTTAGTAAGTAACCAGTTAATCAGTCTGACGATTTATAAAATACTTTTTTTTTTTCTTTATTTTTTTATATCTTAGTCCTGAAGATCTGGAGCACAGATCACCACTCTCTGAGGTGTTTGTCACAGATCAGTGACTTAGTTACTAGTACTTAAATACTAACCCGTAATTACTACCTGTTATTTACACTACACTACTACGTCACTACGTCACCTCGATTACGTCCAATGAAAACAAACGGCCGCGTTTTAACCATTAGACCTGGTGATGTCAGAGTGGGGCAGCCTCGGGTCCTGCAGCGCGCGCGCACACACACGCACACACACACACACACACACACACACACACACACACACACACACACACAGGTGGGCAACACCTGAGCAGCTCGGACGGAGCCTCGGTGCGGACCTGGACCGAGGCTACCACCACGATCCGCCCCCCCCCCCCCCATCCTGCTCCACACGGGACTCTCACCGGGCTCGAACTCCGGGATGGAGGCCTGGTAGTCCGCTCCGACCCGCATCCCCACATCTGCAGACAACCGAGAGGAGCGAGTTAAACAACCCTGAGGTCCACGCTGTCACCACACACACACACACACACACACACACAGGGACGGGGTGTTCGAGGCTACCCCACCGTGTTCGTCGTCGCTGCCGCTCTCCTCAGAGAAATGTCCGTTCGAGGCGTTGGACGGACTCTTGGTTCCGTTGGAGCGACCTTTGCCCAGATAGTCCGAGCCTTTCTCCATCATGCCCGGCATGTCCGCGCCCGGCCCGGCCCGGTTCCGAGGCTCGGTGTCGGGCTAAAGATGTCAGCAGGAGTCGGTCTGACGCTCCGCCGCTGCCGCTGCTGCACTTCCCCCAGCGGCCGCAGCTCCCCCGTGGCGCTGTGGCGCACACGCAGCTTTTCCCCTCTCCCTTCCTTCTCCTGTTTCGGGCTCCATGGCAGCGCAGACTCCGGGGACAGGTTCGGCTGTCGCGGTTCTCCCGGTACCGTGAGACATGCGGGTCCGGGAGGCGGTTCTGGACCCGTTTTAAAGCGGTGACTACTTGGGGACTAACTCCCGCGGCGGACGGACTTTTACGCAGGCGCGATTCGAGCTGCGGCTGAAGGCTGCAGATTCATCCGCGACACAAACTAATAAACTATGACCGAAATAACCTGACAAATCTAATAAAAATCCTCCAATCCAAAACGGAGAAACTACAGCAGAACTAACAGTTCAAACAAGTGAAATCCGAGGAGACATGACACCAAGAAACCAAAGTGTCAACACTTAAAGATGTGGAGGACGTGGGAGCCGGTGACTGGGTGAATATGAAGACGTTAAAGCATCGCATGGTGTGGCAGCAACGTTTTTAGCTGCATCTAGTCCGAGATTAACTCGAGTTTCTCTGTTTCTGCGCCTTGTTTTTCTGAGCGGCTCCTGCGGTGACGCTGCGCCGCCGCCAGAGGGAGACACAGCACCGGAAACGCTGGGCACTGGCGGCCATGTTGGAACAGGACAGGGTGGACGATGTTCCCCAGTGACACCTTAACACATCGGCATGGAACATACAACACGTTAGAGAAAATACATGTACATACATGTATAAATACAAGTTAGTGCCAAACCATCAAAGTTTTGAGAAAAAACAGAGTGAAAAGCACAGGTTAGAGAGAAAACATCACAGGATAGAGAAATAAATAAAATAAAAAACATCTTCAAGACAAAATTTCACAGGTTAGAGAAAAAATATTTTGGATTAGAAACAGACAATAATCAAAGATCAGAGACAGATCAGCACAGTTAATATAAAACATCACATCTTAGATAAAAAAATAATTGAGAAAGAAGATATATTATAATATATATAATTTAAGTTAGAGATAAAATTGACTAACTATAACTATGAGACAAAATATCACAGGTTACAAACAGAGTAGTGACAGGTTAGAGAAAGAGACTATGTTTCAGGTTACAAACCAAACATGAACTTGATAAAAATTACAATAAAATGTTTGAATCTCACTCTCAATAATACAAACATACACTTTTTCATCCCATTATCTCCTGGACTAATGGGATGTCTTGTCTCTCTGCTGTTATGAAACGGTGAGGTTAATAGTGTAATAAAATAAACATCCTAACATTGTAACAGTTCGTTTCTGTCATTCTGGGACTGCATGTGCTGCATGGTGCTGGAAAATCTGGGAAACTGACCTTGAAAGTGCTTGGAAACTTGGAGAAGGTTCATGGAGCAAGATGCAAGTAGCTCCACAAAAACAAAAAGACACAACATATCAAAGCTGTATGAGATAGATAGATAGATAGATAGATAGATAGATAGATAGATAGATAGATAGATAGATAGATAGATAGATAGATAGATAGATAGATAGATAGATAGATAGATAGATAGATAGATAGATAGATAGATAGATAGATCTGAACTGATACTTTAGACAACCAGTGACGTCATGATGTATGCACCAGTTACTGGTGCTCTCTACTCGCTCTCTTCTCTCTACTATCTGCAGGTGTCTCTTTACCATTCTACATCTCTCTCTCTCTCTCCCTGTCTGTATGTCTCTTTACCACCTCATTACCTCTCCCTCTCCATCCTCTCTCTCTCACTCTCCACCGACTGCAGGTGTCTCTCGAATATCCCGCCTCTCTCTCTTTCTCTCCACAATTTCTAGGTGTCTCTCCACCATTGTCTCTCTCTCCTACACCATCTGCAGGTTTCTCTCCTTAGCACCCCCTCCCCTCCCCACTAACTGCAGGTGTCTCTCTACCATCCACTCTCCCATCTCTCTCTCTCTCTTCTTGACTCTCTCTAGCAGTTGGAGGCTCCTGCTGCAGTCATCTGCCAATAGGGACCCTGCTGAGAGAGAGAGAGAGAGAGAGAGAGAGAGAGAGAGAGCGCACGAGCTGTTGGTCCTCAGCTCGGGGCTCGTGCAGCATCAGATGCGCGAGTGGCGGGAGGCGGCGGTGTCTCGCGCGGCGGGAGCATCAGGATGGCGGGAGGACGCCGGGGTCTCGTGGCCCCTCAGAACACCTTCCTCGAGAACATCGTCCGCAGGTCGAACGGTAGGAATAGCTACGGTCCGGTCCGGTCCGGTCCGGTCCGGCCCGGCCCGGTACCGTCCGGACACACCCGCACCAACGCGGCTAAGCGCGCGTGATTGGGTCAGACAGTCAACAGAGCAGTGCACGTGTCCGCTCCGATAGGTCAGCAGAAGCTAACTGCTAAGCTGCTAAACTCACCTGCTGCAGGTACCTGCCACGGTCAGCCAATCAGCTGCCGCCATCCTGCGACACGTCCACATGGTTCAGTTCACACAGGATTCATCGCGTCCTGATCCAATCTGTTTGTCTGTTTGTTTTTTAGTTTAATCATTGATATTTCACATTATTCATTTCGTATCGATAGAGTTGCTCTGGCTCAGATGTTCCCTGGATTGCTTGGTCGTTAGAGTTTTGTCTGCTCAGGATCAGGGTTATTAAAGCTTGAATGATAAACTAGACAAAATGAAAGATTAAAACTGATGAAACGGAACACAGTTAGTTTTCATTTCATCTCTTCAAAAACATTCTGAAATGTTGTAATTGATGTGTCAGCCATTGACATCCTTTTGATAGCTGCTAATTGATGAACTTGTCTTGTCCTTCCTGAGGATTCACTGATCTGATATCTGCTGTCGTCGGTTCTGAGTCGGCCCGTTGATGCCAGTGTTCTACACTGTACCCGGGTTCTTCAGCGATGGTTGAGCAGCAGAGATGGGTCGATGCATGTCTCCTGACTATCACAGGAAGTCAAGTGGAGAAACCCCCCTGGGAGACATTTTACATGTTGTCTCACTTCCCTTTTTTTGTTTTTTATTAGCTTTTATTCCCATTTGGTTTCACAGCTGCTGAATGCTGAAATGAGCCATAGGTTCAACGTGTCAGTGCTCTAGTAACTGATCTGTAACAACATTCATCTTCTCACCTGCTCCATAACTCCAGGGGTGATGGTGGGAGTCAGCTCACAGACAGACTAGACCTGGACACATCCATCACAGGACACACACACACACACACACACACACACACACACACACAGGTAGTCTGTAGTGTGGGAGGGAACCAGATTCCGTGGAGAAGCCCTGCATCTCCTCACAGAAGGGACGGAGGCTGCTGGAGTAGAATCTGGAATGTTCCCTGTGATCCCAGTAAGGACCATGGAGTCCTCCCCAGTAAAGTGGATTACTGAAAGGATGGAGACCATAGTGTTTGCTAACATCCCTGGTATAAAATAGACACACACACACACACACACACACACACACACACACACACACACACACACACACACACACACACACACAGAGTAAAGTTGTTTCACACAGTTTTCCCCATGGTTCCCAGTCTGGAAACCAGCTTGTGACTGGACGTTGTTGGTGTGTGTGTGTGTGTGTGTGTGTGTGTGTGTATATATATACACACACACACATATATTTATGTATTATCTATTCAATAAAATAAAAGCTGATAGTATCAACAAAAACTGATACTGGAAACACTGTATCAGGTTGAGGCTTAAGGTGTGGGTCATGTGACCTGGGCCTCACTCTTACTTCCTGTCTCCTGTTTCCTGCCTCCTGATTGGTCAGACACTAACTTTGTGCTGGGGAACGCTCAGATCGTGGACTGGCCCATCGTCTACAGCAACGATGGGTTCTGCAAACTGTCCGGATACCATCGAGCAGAGGTCATGCAGAAGAGCAGCACCTGCAGGTACACACACACACACGCACGCACGCACGCACACACACACACACACACACACAGCCCTGGACTGAGTGTGTTTCCTCTGCAGCTTCATGTACGGGGAGCTGACGGATAAAGAGATGACGGAGAAGGTGCGACAGACCTTCGAGGCCTACGAGATGAACTCTTTCGAGATTCTGATGTACAAGAAAAACCGTGAGTGTCCTCAGCGACCCACAAACACAGAAACCCAGAAACCCTCAAGACCTGGTTCCATCGGTTCTGTCCGCTCCTGGCCATCCTCACATACTGCAACCAGAGTAACTACTGTTGATGTCAGTAGTGATGTCAGAAGGATTACTATTACTATTATTGATCATAACAATAACAGCAACTGCAGTAATAATCATGATGATCACCATTATCATTGACTACAACTACTACTACTAACTATTATAACCAGTCCATTCCAGGAGGTTGGGGAGGCCAACAGTGCTAAGATACTACCCAGAGTAATCTCTGTTATTATAATAATTATAATAATACAATAATTTCCACAAAGTCCAAGATGAAGTTCTCTGAGAGACAGACGCTGGGACTGATGTGGTCTGTGGTGGGGGACAGACTGGGACTGATGTGGTCTGTGGTGGTCTGTGGTGGGGGACAGACTGGGACTGATGTGGTCTGTGGTGGGGGACAGACTGGGACTGATGTGGTCTCTGGTGGTCTGTGGTGAGGGACAGACTGGGACTGATGTGGTCTCTGGTGGTCTGTGGTGGGGGACAGACTGGGACTGATGTGGTCTCTGGTGGTCTGTGGTGAGGGACAGACTGGGACTGATGTGGTCTCTGGTGGTCTGTGGTGGGGGACAGACTGGGACTGATGTGGTCTGTGGTGGGGGACAGACTGGGACTGATGTGGTCTCTGGTGGTCTGTGGTGGGGGACAGACTGGGACTGATGTGGTCTGTGGTGGGGGACAGACTGGGACTGATGTGGTCTGTGGTGGGGGACAGACTGGGACTGATGTGGTCTGTGGTGGGGGACAGACTGGGACTGATGTGGTCTCTGGTGGTCTGTGGTGAGGGACAGACTGTGACTGATGTGGTCTCTGGTGGTCTCTGCAGGGATGCCGGTCTGGTTCTTTGTGAAGATCGCTCCGATCAGGAACGAGCAGGACAAGGTGGTCCTGTTCCTCTGCACCTTCAGTGACATCACCGCCTTCAAGCAGCCAATCGAGGATGACTCCTCCAAAGGTGGGCGGAGCCTGTCCTCGTCTTTGACAATAAAACGTCTCGCCTACTTTGTGAATATTTCCCCAAACATCTTGGTGAAGACCAGGGCCCAGAGCTGCAGGAGGACACAGCTGAGACACCTGTCCGTGGTGGAGGGACGGAGCAGCTTCATTCATTCATTCATTTGTTTGTTTGTTTGTTTGTTTCTGTTTGTTTTGTTTACCCCCCCCAGGCTGGGGGAAGTTTGCTCGTCTGACCCGAGCGCTGACCAGCAGCAGAGGAGTCCTGCAGCAGCTCGCTCCAGCTGTCCAGAGAGGAGAGAACGTCCACAAACACTCCCGCCTGGCAGAGGTCAGGACCTGGCTCCACCCTCCATCTCACCTCCATCTCACCTCCATCTCACCTCCATCCTCACCTTCACCTCCATCTCACCTCCATCTCACCTCCATCCTCACCTTCACCTCCATCTCACCTCCATCTCACCTTCACCTCCATCTCACCTCCGTCTCACCCCCATCTCACCTTCATCTCACCTTCACCTCCATCTCACCTCCATCTCACCATCTCACCTCCATCTTCACCTTCATCTCACCTCCAGCTTCACCTCCATCCTCACCTTCACCTCCATCTCACCTCCATCTCACCTCCAGTTCACCTCCATCCTCACCTTCACCTCCATCTTCTCCTCCATCCTCACCTTCACCTCCATCTCACCTTCACCTCCATCGAACCTCCAGCTTCACCTCCATCTCACCTTCACCTCCATCTTCACCTCCATCCTCACCTTCACCTCCATCCTCATCTCCATCTTCCCCTCCACCTCCATTCTCACCTTCACCTTCATCTTCACCTCCATCCTCACCTCCATCCTCATCTCCATCTTCCCCTCCACCTCCATTCTCACCTTCACCTTCATCTTCACCTCCATCCCCAGCTCCATCTTCACCTTCACCTTCATCAGCGCTATCTGCCCTTCAGACATATTGTCTCCTTTCATCGTTTCATCCCTTCATTTTATTAAACTTGAAGCAACGAGAAGATAAAAATACCCTGAAGGTCATCAGGGCCTCCAGCCTGGAGCATGTGGAGAGTCCAGTGAGCCAGAGCTCGATCAAACATCTAAAAAAGTCTGTGAGTGTTATAAAACCTCATCTGACACCTGACAATAACAACCGAACAATAATAACAATGAAGGATGTTTATATTGATATTATGTTTTATATAAAGAAATAATAGCACAAATAGAATCATATTACAAACCGCACACATTAAGACTATATAGACCTAAAAATCATAACCAAATCAGAGCTTATCCTGGGTGAAGCAATCATGATGTTTTCTTCTACCACGGTCAGTTTATGTGTGTACACGTGTACTGTAGTGACCGTGTCTGAGGAGCTGATCGTCTCTGAACCCTAGGCGCGCCTCCAGGATGCTGCCAGTGGAGAAGTAAACTGGACTAACAGACTCTCCCCTGGAGTCTGAGCAGCTCTTTGTTGGAGATGCTCTCCCAGGTGATCCGAGCTCCATCCTGGACCTGATCTATTATAGATGACTGCTCTTTGTTCCATTAGAGGAGACCGTGTCTGCGTCCTCCTGATGGGCTGATGGATGGGCCGACTTCCTGTCGATCACTGATGACTTCCTGTCAATCACTGATGACTTCCTGTTGTTTACTGATGACTTCCTGTTATCTACTGATGACTTCCTGTTGTTTACTGATGACTTCCTGTTGTTTACTGATGACTTCCTGTTATCTACTGATGACTTCCTGTTGTTTACTGATGACTTCCTGTCGATCGCTGATGACTTCCTGTTGTTTACTGATGACTTCCTGTTATCTACTGATGACTTCCCGTTGTTTACTAATGACTTCCTGTTGTTTACTGAAGACTTTCAGACAAACATCGTCAGCAGGCTGATGTCCACAGCAGCTTCTTCAGGTCCTTCCCAAACAATTAGCTGTGTTATTTTTATTAATAATAATGTTATGATAATAAATGTGACGATAACAAAGATGAGACTGCTAAACGATAATAAAATAACAATGACAATTACAACAAAAAATAACAATTATGATAATAACAGAAATAAGAGTAACAATAATATTAACGATCATAACCACATAACGATAAGATGGCAGTAACTATAGTAACAACAGTAATAAATATTGCTATAATAACATCAATAATAACAATGAGAGTTATAATAATAACAATAATAATAATAATGATACAAAAGAATTCATTAATCTTCTTCTCCACCTCACATGGGACAAGGGGACAGGGACAGACCCTGGACAGTAACGATAGTCATATTACTGCATAAAGACAGTCATGCTCCTACTGCAGAAGTAGTAGAGGGAGTCATAACAATACTAACATCAATGGCATCGTCACAAGTGTCCCATCATGTGACAGAGCTGGGCCGTGAAGACTCGTTCCAGACTCCTGTGTGTCTGCTGCAGGTTCTCCAGCTGGGCTCGGAGATCCTGCCTCAGTACAAGCAGGAGACGCCCAAGACCCCCCCGCACATCATCCTGCACTACTGCCTCTTCAAGACCACGTGGGACTGGGTCATCCTCATCCTCACCTTCTACACGGCCATCATGGTGCCCTACAACGTGTCCTTCAAGACCAAGCAGAACAACGTCACCTGGCTGGTGGTGGACAGCATCGTGGACGTCATCTTCCTGGTGGACATTGTCCTCAACTTCCACACCACCTTCGTGGGTCCGGCCGGCGAGGTCATCTCCGACCCCAAGCTCATCCGCATGAACTACGTCAAGACCTGGTTCGTCATCGACCTGCTGTCCTGCCTGCCCTATGATGTCATCAACGCCTTCGAGAACGTCGACGAGGTCAGTGACGTGCAGCCGAGCGCTGCCTGCAGCCTGCATCCATCCATCCCTCCATCTGTCCCTCCATTATCCATCCATCCCTCCATCCCTCCATCCGAGATACAGTAGCTGTACATACAGAGTATCTACAGTGTCCAGAGTGTATCCGTGGTCTGTGAGCTCTGCAGGATGTTGAGGATCATCCAGTGTCAGGTTCTGGCATCGTCTATCTGTTTGATATTCTCGCCGTGTGTTGACTTCCTGTGGCTGGCTGAGAGTCTCTGAGCTGCTGACGGCTCAGAGACACAGTCAGGATGTGTGTGTGTGTGTGTGTGTGTGTGTGTGTGTGTGTGTGTGTGTGTGGCTGAATCAGCTGAAACCTCAGCAGAGAAGCTCAGAGCGGCTCAGATACTCTCCCAGTCGTCACTGTGGAGCAGCATCTGGAGCAGGCCGACTCAGACTGGTCCAGGCTGAAAGGTGGAGGCCGGCACCAGATATGCACATATACATACACGTTCATTAAGGACACGCCACAATGAAAATTCTGCAACCATAAAAATAAAAAATATTGGAGGAAAAATAAATGAGGAAGCCAAGGCTGAACACCAAAAGCCAAACCCTGTAAAGACATGATTGTAGCCAGTGTTAGTAGCACCGTGTTACGGCTAGGACTGTGTCCTCGCCTCAGTAAAATCACGGCAATGTCACTGCAGATTAATATTCATGGTCCAAGGAGTAAATCAGTTACAGCATCATGAGAGTCATTATTTAGCACTGACATTCCAACAATGCACAATGTAAAATAAAATGTTAAACTTGACCCCACTCATTGGTAATGTACAGGCCTGTGTATCACACTCTGAGAACAGCACCAGACGCTACCTCAGACTAGAGCTGGCAAAGAAGCTTTAGAGCTCAGGGCAGGTTAGCCAGGTGGTGTCCTGGTGCTAGCGGGCCTGCTAGCAGGAGGGCTAGCAGGAGGGCTAGCAGGAGGGCGAACCACCAGCTGGTTCTCAGGATGTTCTCAGGATGTTCTCGGGATGTTCTCGGGGTGTTCTCGGGATGTTCTCGGGATGTTCTCGGGGTGTTCTCGGGATGTTCTCGGGGTGTTCTCGGGATGTTCTCGGGATGTTCTCAGGGTGTTCTCAGGGTGTTCTCGGGGTGTTCTCGGGGTGTTCTTGGGGTGTTCTCGGGGTGTTCTCAGTCTGAAGCGTGGGTCTACCAGGGAGTGCAGGGTTCCACTACACAGACACCACGGGTCACAAAGTGAATTCAAGTCAAGTGTACTTAAACACTTTCTCTGTAAGACTAGTAAAATTCCCATGGTACCTGAACGCCCCTTGTTACGGACACGCCCCCTAATAAACAGATATATATTTTTCAATGCTGCCTGGAATTTGAGGGGGGGTTGTGACGCGGGGGGGCTGCGGGGGTCTACAGCCCTGATCCATTTTCAGCCCTGCTGTTGAACCTCTTTTTTCCACTTTTGGAATGTTTTTCACCAAAAGTGTTGGTGACCAAATTTCCGGCCACCAAACATATATAGGTGTGTCTGTATGCGAGGTGTGACAGTGAAGAGCTGCAGTATGTTGAGCGTGTTGTTGTTGTTGTAGCTCTGGAGCAGGCGGTGGACAGATGGTCTGCAGAGATGCCAGCTCGGCCCAGTGGGGGGCGGTGAGGAGCGAGCTGAGCCAGGTGAAGGGGAAGCTCCGACTGAATGGGACGGTGAACAGCTGAGAGCAGCTCCAGCCCTCAGGTCTCTGGACCAGGGGGCAGTAGAGAACAATAAAGCCAGTTCAGAAGCAATGCAAGTTACACTGTAAAATAAAAACATAAAAACAATGTAACTTTAGAGCAATTAGCAGATCACATGACCAATCAGGGCCAAGACCATCAGGAACTTTAAAAACCATCAAAGGATCTTGAAATCAAAATGAAGCTGATAGCATCAGAACTGTTTTATCAAATGAAGAACAAAGCAGCCGATGCCTTCATCCTGAGATAGTCTGGTGGAGACATTTCATGCATGTTTCATACATGTTTCATACATGTTTCATTCATGTTTCATACATGTTTCATACATGTTTCATACATGTTTTAAGCACTTCACCGAGCCTGACTTTCAAAGCAGCCGATGGGACCAGCTGCTCACGCCAGATCTCATCTTATACTCTGCAGTCCAGAAGACCTTGGAGATCTCTGAACCTCCTTGTTATCTCCGTGACACGATTTGGTTTCTTGTTGTTCTTCTTTGTTGCTTCCTGGCCGCTGTGAGCTACAGCGCCCCCACAGGTTCTGGAGGGGTAGCTCCTGCTTTGTGAGCATGGACACATCTGTCAGGATGGAGCAGACCAACCAGGAGATGCAGGACAGATGCTGCGTGTAAAGCATGAATGGACCTTATCTTTTTGTCTCCCAATTTTAAGTCTTTTACATACTTGTTATCAATGGTGTATTATTACCTTCACTAATAATCGGACACATTCTCGTAAACTGAACACTAAATGTGAGGCTTACAGGGCAGCACCATGACAGTCGGCCATCTTGAAACTACAGCTGCCAGTGAGGGACAAACAGCACTTCTGTGTTCTCCCTGTGAGCCAGAGACGCTGGAGGAGAAGACCAGGCAGAGGCTTTTTGACTCATGCAGGCTACTGTAGCTGCAGTACCTGTTTGGAACGGGGGGGTAGTCCCATTAAGAATGATGCCATACAAATAATCTCATTGTCTGTGCCTCCTCCTCCTCCTCCTCCTCCTCTTCTTCCTCCTCCTGCCCCCCCCCCCCCCTCCCCCCCCCCCAGGGCATCAGCAGCCTCTTCAGCTCCCTCAAAGTGGTGCGGCTGCTGCGTCTGGGCCGCGTGGCCAGGAAGCTGGACCACTACATCGAGTACGGCGCGGCGGTGCTGGTGCTGCTGGTGTGTGTGTTCGGGCTGGCCGCCCACTGGCTCGCCTGCATCTGGTTCAGCATCGGAGACTACGAGGTCATCGACGAGGACGCCAACAGCGTGCGCACGGACAGCTGGCTGTTCCTGCTGGGCGAGACGGTGGGCACGCCCTACAGGTTCAACGTGTCGGGCCGGGGCCGCTGGGAGGGCGGGCCCTCCAAGGACTCGGTCTATATCACCTCGCTCTACTTCACCATGACCAGCCTGACCAGCATCGGCTTCGGCAACATCGCCCCCAACACCGACGGCGAGAAGATCTTCGCCGTGGCCATGATGATGATCGGCTGTGAGTCGCTGCCCGGCCGTCACGTCTGCAACACACACGCACACACACACACACATACACATACACACACACGCTTAACATAGGAACACTGAACACAGTAACTGCAGATAGTAAAACTAACCACAGGATTAATGAATACAGTGACAGTGAATGTAGTCACTCTGAACATCATAAGATAAAACAGAGTGAAACAGTTTGTTGAGGTCGTCTCAGAGCAGAGGACGACCCTGCTTCCTGTCAGGATGAGATGGGAGACGACAGCCTGAACTCCACCCGTCTGTAGCAGCCACACTCTCTCTCTCTCTTTCTCACACACACACACACACACACCCTTTTTCACTCTCCTCTCATGGTGTCATATGGCAGCATCATCAAGCATTTCAAAATAAAGGCAGTGACTTCCTGTCGTTGGGCTGTGTGCTCGGCCAACCTGTTGAAAGTGCTTTAGAAACAACTTAGCTTCATTTAGCTTATCTTAACTCATCTTAGCTTAGCTTAGCTTACCTGAAACTGCATGTAAAGTTACATTTCCTCTGGTCACCTTCACAGTAGAAACATTGCAGCGTTCAGAAGCTGTTGACTGTTTGACCAGGCTGCTTTGGGACATGTCTAGAACTAGATGGAGGCGAAGAAGAAGTAGAAGGAGGAGGAGGAGTGTATGTTGTGGTTTAAGGTGAACCTGGGGCTGTGCTGCTGTAGATGTTGAGGGAGGAGACCAGGATGAAGCTCTGGATGCTGCTGACATGGGAATGGAGATATGTGGAAGAAGGAGGTGAACCAGTGGAGGAGGAGGATACGTACTGGTCTGAACCAGTGGAGGAGGAGGATACGTACTGGTCTGAACCAGTGGAGGAGGAGGACACGCACTGGTCTGAACCAGTGGAGGAGGAGGATACGTACTGGTCTGAACCAGTGGAGGAGGAGGATACGTACTGGTCTGAACCAGTGGAGGAGGAGGATACGTACTGGTCTGAACCAGTGGAGGAGGATACGTACTGTTCTGAACCAGTGGAGGAGGAGGATACGTACTGGTCTGAACCAGTGGAGGAGGAGGATACGTACTGGTCTGAACCAGTGGAGGAGGAGGATACGTACTGGTCTGAACCAGTGGAGGAGGAGGATACGTACTGGTCTGAACCAGTAGAGGAGGAGGATACATAAAATGTCCCTCATTGAGTGTCATTGTTGACAACCCTAGTCTGAGGAACAGGTTGATGGTGTGTCTGTGAGCTAATATGCTAACAGGACAGCTAACAGGTTAATATGCTAACAGGACAGCTAACAGGTTAATATGCTAATAGGACAGCTAACAGGCTAATATGCTAACAGGACAGTTATCAGACTAACAAGCTGACAGGACAGCTAACAGGACTGCTAATAAGCTAGCTATATACTGTAGCTAACTATATAGCTAACATAGATAGCATATCTTTCTTAGCATACTGTATGTGCATTGTGTGTGTGTGTGCGTGTGCAGACAGTGTGTGGAGCTGTTCCAGACGTCTGCAGCTAAAAGCTTTTCCAGGATGGAGAGTGTCAGTGTTGACGATCCGTCTCCTCCATGGGAAGCTGCTGTCACCTCACGTAAAGTCAGGATCTACAGCCTGGATCACACACACACACACACACACACACACACACACATACACACACACACACACAGTGACACACACACATACACACACACACTCACACACACAGTGACACACACACAGTGACACACACACTCACACACACAGTGACACACACACACACATGCACACACTCACTCACACAAACACACACTCAGACACACTCACACACACACACGTACACAGTGACACACACACCCATACGCACACACACGCACACACTCACACACACACACACACTCACGCACACACTCACACACACTGTGGCTGCCAGGGTGAGGGCAGACTAGAACGTAGACGTAGATTAGATTAGAGATGCCACCAGGCAGAGTCTCATGAACTCATGACGACACTGAAGGGAAATAAAACCACATCGTGAACAAGAACTGAGAAATCCCAGCGCGCTTGAATGCAACACGCCAGATTTTAGGGTCAATTAAAAAAGGTAAAAATAGCAAACAGGTGTACTGATGAAAATCTATCAGGGATCCAGCGTCTGTTGAACAGTTGAACAGCTCCTGGAGCATCATCTCTTCCTCGTTCATGGATAAACTTTTTAAGAGGTTTCAAAGCGGTTAAAAGTAGTAGCTGTGTCCCATATGTACTACTGATCCCTCACTGAAGTCTGAGACCTGCAGCATGGCATGTGTGTGTGTGTGTGTGTGTGTGTGTGTGTGTGTGTGTGTGTGTGGAGAGGGGGAGAGAGCACCAGTGTTCACACATCAGTGTTGGTCACGTTTTGTTTGTGCAACTGGAGGAAAATCATCAGCAGTCCAGGGATTAGACGGAGCCGCACCAGCAGTAAAGAGTCACCCGACTGTTTGTGTGAGTGGCAGCAGAGTTGGCCAGTCAGAGTGCAGCCTTCCTGTGGTTGCCAGATCAGCATGACACTGAGCAGGAACAGATTCTAAAATTCCCACAGCTGCAAACAGGAAGTAGAACAGACTCTGAGCTCTGATGGAACCAGAGCTTCTATGTTAACACCAGAGGACAGGAGGAACGTTCCCTCAGAACCTCCTGGGTGGTTCCAAGCTGTGGACCAGGCTGTGGACCAGGCTGTGGACCAGGCTGTGGTCCAGGCTATAGTCCAGGCTATAGTCCAGGCTGTGGACCAGGCTGTGGACCAGGCTGTGGACCAGGCTGTGGACCAGGCTGTGGTCCAGGCTATAGTCCAGGCTATAGTCCAGGCTGTGGACCAGGCTGTGGACCAGGCTGTGGTCCAGGCTATAGTCCAGGCTGTGGTCCAGGCTATAGTCCAGGCTATAGTCCAGGCTGTGGACCAGGCTGTGGACCAGGCTGTGGACCAGGCTGTGGTCCAGGCTGTGGTCCAGGCTATAGTCCAGGCTGTGGACCAGGCTGTGGACCAGGCTGTGGTCCAGGCTATAGTCCAGGCTGTGGACCAGGCTGTGGACCAGGCTGTGGACCAGGCTGTGGTCCAGGCTATAGTCCAGGCTATAGTCCAGGCTGTGGTCCAGGCTATAGTCCAGGCTATAGTCCAGGCTGTGGACCAGGCTGTGGACCAGGCTGTGGACCAGGCTGTGGACCAGGCTGTGGACCAGGCTGTGGTCCAGGCTGTGGTCCAGGCTATAGTCCAGGCTGTGGACCAGGATGTGGTCCAGGCTGTGGTCCAGGCTGTGGACCAGGCTGTGGACCAGGCTGTGGTCCAGGCTGTGGACCAGGCTGTGGTCCAGGATGTGGTCCAGGCTATAGTCCAGGCTGTGGACCAGGCTGTGGACCAGGCTGTGGACCAGGCTGTGGTCCAGGCTGTGGTCCAGGCTATAGTCCAGGCTGTGGACCAGGCTGTGGACCAGGCTGTGGACCAGGCTGTGGACCAGGCTGTGGACCAGGATGTGGTCCAGGCTGTGGTCCAGGCTGTGGACCAGGCTGTGGACCAGGCTGTGGACCAGGCTGTGGTCCAGGCTGTGGACCAGGCTGTGGTCCAGGCTGTGGACCAGGCTGTGGACCAGGCTGTGGTCCAGGCTGTGGACCAGGCTGTGGACCAGGCTGTGGACCAGGCTGTGGACCAGGCTGTTTGGGCCTCAGCAGAATCGGGTCACGCTCACTCAGAGTCCATCAGGACATCTCAGCGTCCAATCACAGAGAAGCTGTGGCCCAGTTCTACTTCCTGCCTGAGAGGAGAGTTCTGGGTAAAACCTTCTCACTCAATATTTAAATGTGTTAGGAGGACTGAAGGAAGCTGAGGCCCGGATTAAAACCCCCACACACACACACACACACACACACACACACACACGCACACACACACACGCGCACACACACACACACTATCAGCTCCCCTGCTCAAAAAAAGGCAGCGTGCCGCTGGATCCATCAAACTAAATGATTTGTTGTGTAGATGATGCTTTTATTCATAATTGTGGATGGAAAACATTTGCTGTAGTTAAAATATAATGTGTATGTAAAGTGGTAAATATTTGTATGGAATTGTAAAGAATGGTTCTGGAAGACATCAAAGTTATCAGGTTATCAATGTATCATGGAATTACAATTCTACTCCCTCCAATTTCACTTTGAATTGCAATTACACTTCCTGTTTGGAACCTCGAATTTGGGAAACAGTTGCAAGTTAATTTTGCATTTTGCACATAGGCTTCATCAAGTTTCATCAAGTTAATTTGCATTTAAATTCAATTTTTCTGGGATTTCAGTCAGGTCCAGATGTTTCCAAAGCTTCTCCAGATGTTTCTGGGGCGCCTCATACATGACCCACCTCCAACAGACTCTCTCTATAAACAAGTCCAGTAAGTAATTAGTGAGAATAAAACATGCAGAATGTGAATTGTGAAAACAACAGTGGTAACAGTAAACTGAAGTCACGCTCAGAGCTTTTCTAGCTCTGGTTCAGCCTTTGGATCGACGGTGGTCGGACTCAGTTCTGCTCGGTTCACCTCTGCTCTGAGTCTCACCTCGTCACCCTGGACGAGGAGCTCTGGATCTGTGAAGCAGAAGGTGTGACGCGCTCTGGACACTCGGTGTGAAGGTCGCAGGTTCTGCTGCGGCTGCAGGGTCGCAGGATCGATGGCGTGATGAGCCGGACGCTGACGCAGCGCTGAGTCAGCCAGGCTCTGAGCCGCCAGGGCCCAGCAGGCCTCCAGGTGGAGAGTCCTGCTCCATCCCATAATAACCCTGCTACCATGTGGTCCTGCTCCATCCCATAATAACCCTGGTACCATGTGGTCCTGCTCCATCCCATAATAACCCTGGTACCATGTGGTCCTGCTCCATCCCATAATAACCCTGGTACCATGTGGTCCTGCTCCATCCCATAATAACCCTGGTACCATGTGGTCCTGCTCCATCCCATAATAACCCTGGTACCATGAGGTCCTGCTCCATCCCATAATAACCCTGGTACCATGTGGTCCTGCTCCATCCCATAGTAACCCTGGTACCATGTGGTCCTGCTCCATCCCATAATAACCCTGGTACCATGTGGTCCTGCTCCATCCCATAATAACCCTGGTACCATGTGGTCCTGCTCCATCCCATAATAACCCTGGTACCATGTGGTCCTGCTCCATCCCATAATAACCCTGGTACCATGTGGTCCTGCTCCATCCCATAATAACCCTGGTACCATGTGGTCCTGGTCCTCCACTCTGAGGAAGATGGACGTCCAGAACATAGTTTTCTTAGATCTTTGAATCAGATGTAGAAACAGTTGAGTCTCCTCCTCTGTCCATCTGGTCTGAAGGGAACTGGTCATGTGACCCCTACGTCAGGTCACGTGACCTGGAGATGTGAACAAAGTGTTTCCATCACACTTTGAGATCTTTGAGGAAACGCGTCCCTTCGTTTAAAGCTGTAAATGAAGCTTCAGGCAGGAACTTACAGATAGAGAGACACGGGTGCGTTGACACATTCAGGGGCCGTTGGAAATTTGAGCACAGGTCAGTTTTTAAACTACAGCTTGGGACACATCAGTGACTGATTCGCTGCCCGGCCGTCACGTCTTCAGCACACACACACACACACACTGGGCTGTTCCTATACATTACTCTGTGTGTGTGTGTGTGTGTGTGTGTGTGAGCAGCGCTGCTCTACGCCACCATCTTCGGGAACGTCACCACCATCTTCCAGCAGATGTACGCCAACACCAACCGCTACCACGAGATGCTCAACAGCGTCCGCGACTTCCTGAAGCTCTACCAGGTCCCCAAGGGGCTGAGCGAGCGGGTCATGGACTACATCGTGTCCACCTGGTCCATGTCCCGGGGCATCGACACCGACAAGGTACACGCACACACCTGCGCACACCTGATGTGCACCTCCCTAGGGAGGCGTGTGACCTCCGACCTCTGCTGCAGGTGCTGCAGATCTGTCCCAAGGACATGCGTGCGGACATCTGCGTCCACCTGAACAGGAAGGTGTTCAAGGAGCACCCTGCGTTCCGGCTGGCCAGCGACGGCTGCCTGCGCGCCCTGGCCATGCAGTTCCAGACGGAGCACAGCGCCCCGGGGGACCTGATCTTCCACGCCGGGGAGAGCGTGGACAGCCTCTGCTTCGTGGTGTCGGGCTCGCTGGAGGTCATCCAGGACGACGAGGTGGTCGCCATCCTGGGTGAGGACCTCCACGGCTTGTCTGGGTCGGGCCGGTGGTGGAGCAGCTCCTCCACTAGAGGCAGCGCTGAGGTCAGAGGTCAGATCCACTTTAGCGTGACTTAATGTGACCTCACCTCTTGGTACAAGATGGGCACAAATCATGGTACAAAAAGGAAGTTTTCCTTCAAAATGTAATGAACAAGTTGTCACTGCTACCCACTGCTGAGGTCCAGACGTGTATCTGTACTGTGTGTGTGCGTGTGTGTGCATGTGTGTGTGCGTGTGTGTGCATGTGTGTGTGCATGTGTGTGTGCGTGTGTGTGCATGTGTGTGTGTGTGTGTGTGTCTCAGGGACTTTAGTGATGATCAGATCTGAATCACCTGGCAGACTGCAGCTCTCTGATCAACAGGAAGTGACACAACAGTTTCCTGTTGGCAGAATATCTCAGACTCTCTGCTGCAAGGTGCTGGAAAAAAGAGAGACGTACCTTGAAGCACCTTGAAAGTGCTTGAAAGGTGCTTGAAGTTGTAGAATGTGTGAGAGTGAGGAGCAGCCGCGTTGTTGTCAGCCCAGTTCCTCCCAGGATAAATATTTACATGTTCCCAGTCCAACGCAGACACGTTTCACTGGTCATCTGTTACACTCACCAGACGGCCAGGGGGGCAGGAGGAGCAGAGAGGAGGAGGGGAGAGAGGGGAGGAGAGAGGAGGAGGGGGAGAGAGAGGAGGAGGGGAGAGAGAGGAGGAGGGGAGAGAGAGGAGGAGGGGAGAGAGAGGAGGAGAGAGGAGGAGGGGAGAGAAAAGAGGAGAGAGAGGAGGAGAGAGGAGGAGGGGAGAGAGAGGAGGGGAGAGAGAGGAGGAGGGGAGGAGAGAGGAGGAGGGGGAGAGAGAGGAGGAGAGAGGAGGAGAGAGAGAGGAGGAGGGGAGAGAGAGGAGGAGAGAGGAGGAGGGGAGAGAAAAGAGGAGAGAGAGGAGGAGAGAGGAGGAGGGGAGAGAAAAGAGGAGGGGGAGAGAGGAGGAGGGGAGAGAAAAGAGGAGGGGAGGAGAGAGGAGGAGGGGAGAGAAAAGAGGAGGAGGAGAGAGAGGAGGAGGGGAGAGAGAGGAGGGGGAGAGAGAGGAGGAGGGGAGAGAAAAGAGGAGGGGGAGAGAGGAGGAGGGGAGAGAGAGGAGGGGGAGAGAGAGGAGGAGAGAGGAGGAGGGGAGAGAGAGGAGGGGGAGAGAGAGGAGGAGAGAGGAGGAGGGGAGAGAGAGGAGGGGGAGAGAGAGGAGGAGAGAGGAGGAGGGGAGAGAGAGGAGGAAGGGAGAGAAAAGAGGAGGGGGAGAGAGAGGAGGAGAGAGGAGGAGGGGAGAGAAAAGAGGAGGGGGAGAGAGGAGGAGGGGAGAGAAAAGAGGAGGGGGAGAGAGGAGGAGGGGAGAGAAAAGAGGAGGGGAGGAGAGAGGAGGAGGGGAGAGAAAAGAGGAGGAGGAGAGAGAGGAGGAGGGGAGAGAGAGGAGGGGGAGAGAGAGGAGGAGAGAGGAGGAGGGGAGAGAAAAGAGGAGGGGAGAGAAAAGAGGAGGGGGAGAGAGGAGGAGGGGAGAGAAAAGAGGAGGGGAGGAGAGAGGAGGAGGGGAGAGAAAAGAGGAGGAGGAGAGAGAGGAGGAGAGAGGAGGAGCATCAGACCAGTGTCCCAGTCTAACTGATTAGTTTATGTATTCAAATACAGAATGTAATTATACGTATTTATAAGAATGTAACACATACTGTTTAAGTACGTTGTGTATTTCAGTGTCACAGTTTGACTTTATGAAGATGCTCAGGACAGAGCGTGTGACCTTGTGTCCCCCAGGGAAGGGGGACGTGTTCGGGGACGTGTTCTGGAAGGAGATGACCCTGGCCCAGTCCTGCGCCAACGTCAGGGCTCTGACCTACTGCGACCTCCACATCATCAAGAGGGACGCCCTGCAGAAGGTCCTGGAGTTCTACTCCGCCTTCGCCTGCCACTTCTCCAGGAACCTGCTGCTGACCTACAACCTGAGGAGGAGGGTCAGTATCTGCTCCTCCTGCTGCTCCTCTCTCCTACAACCTGAGGAGGAGGGTCAGTATCTGCTCCTCCTGCTGCTGACCTACAACCTGAGGAGGAGGGTCAGTATCTGCTCCTCCTGCTGCTCCTCTCTCCTACAACCTGAGGAGGAGGTCAGTATCTGCTCCTCCTGCTGCTCCTCTCTCCTACAACCTGAGGAGGAGGGTCAGTATCTGCTCCTCCTGCTGCTCCTCTCTCTTACAACCTGAGGAGGAGGGTCAGTATCTGCTCCTCCTGCTGCTCCTCTCTCCTACAACCTGAGGAGGAGGTCAGTATCTGCTCCTCCTGCTCCTCCTGCTCCTCCTCAGGCAAAGGATGGAGTGACTGACAGACACAAACTAACCTCTTTAAACTCAGTTTTTCCAGATTTGTTGAATCGATTCAACAGAAATCTAAATCCAGGAAACTCCAGCAATGGAACGAGAGAATCTGAGTTTCAGTCCAGAAGAGGAGAGAAGATCAGAGCAGGAGCTCTGGTCAGACACATCATGCTCCGCCATATTGTTTGTAGTTCTCCTGTGCTTGGCCTGCTCTGTGCGGCCTGGTCCTGGTTTAGAGGGAGGCCAGCTCACCTGTTGGCTCAGATCTGATCTTCTTTACTGAGAGTGAAATCGTGCTGACCTTACCTAGTGGTCACTTCCTCTGGTCTGGGTGGTAGAGAGGTCAAGAACCTTCCAGAACTATTTCCATCTTCTGTGTAGCACGTTTTGATGCTGTGCTGCAGGTGTCTCGCTGTCCGGGTTCAGAGCTCCTCCTCACAGTCCGCCTGGTCCAGGCCAGGAGGACTGCTGAGCTCCTCCTCACAGTCCGCCTGGTCCAGGCCAGGAGGACTGCTGAGCTCCTCCTCACAGTCCACCTGGTCCAGGCCAGGAGGACTGCTGAGCTCCTCCTCACAGTCCGCCTGGTCCAGGCCAGGAGGACTGCTGAGCTCCTCCTCAGAGTCCTCCTGGTCCAGGCCAGGAGGACTGCTGAGCTCCTCCTCAGAGTCCTCCTGGTCCAGGCCAGGAGGACTGCTGAGCTCCTCCTCAGAGTCCTCCTGGTCCAGGCCAGGAGGTGTCACATGGATGTTCTCACAGCCTTTGTAGGACCAAGCTGGCTGAGATCAGACATGTTTGAAGCAGCAGTCAGTTCTTCATATCTGAGTCACGTTAAGTCTCAGTCACATGTTCATGTGAGTGGCAGGTGAGACAGCCAATCAGAGTGAAGCTCAGGAGGGGTTGCCAGATCGATGTGGACGTTGCCAGATCTGTGCGGAGCGTAACACTACCCTGCTCCGCTCTGAGCAGCGTTGGAACGTCAGCAGGTCTCACTCTCATGTTCTGTGCTCCTCAGCTCTCTGAGGAGCTCTGTGATTGGCCGAGGCCGATGACATCGCTGCCACTGCACAATAAACTGCGACGCCATCGTTAACATGCAGAAAAGTCACCGAGCCATTGATTGACAGCTCGGCTGTAACAGGAGCTGCACTTCCTGCCTGACCTGCAGCTGCTGCAGCAGAGAGGTCAGAGAGTCACCTGGCCTCACCTGGTCACATCTGGCCTCAGTTGGCCTCACCTGGTCACATCTGGCCTCACCTGGCCTCACCTGGTCACATCTGGCCTCACCTGGTCACATCTGGCCTCACCTGGTCACATCTGGCCTCACCTGGCCTCACCTGGTCACATCTGGCCTCAGCTGGCCTCACCTGGTCACATCTGGCCTCATCTGGTCGCATCTGGCCTCACCTGGCCTCACCTGGTCACATCTGGCCTCAGTTGGCCTCACCTGGTCACATCTGGCCTCACCTGGCCTCACCTGGTCACATCTGGCCTCACCTGGTCACATCTGGCCTCACCTGGTCACATCTGGCCTCACCTGGCCTCACCTGGTCACATCTGGCCTCAGCTGGCCTCACCTGGTCACATCTGGCCTCATCTGGCCTCACCTGGCCTCACCTGGTCACATCTGGCCTCAGTTGGCCTCACCTGGTCACATCTGGCCTCACCTGGTCACATCTGGCCTCACCTGGCCTCACCTGGTCACATCTGGCCTCAGCTGGCCTCACCTGGTCACATCTGGCCTCATCTGGCCTCACCTGGCCTCACCTGGTCACATCTGGCCTCAGTTGGCCTCACCTGGTCACATCTGGCCTCACCTGGCCTCACCTGGTCACATCTGGCCTCACCTGGTCACATCTGGCCTCACCTGGTCACATCTGGCCTCACCTGGCCTCACCTGGTCACATCTGGCCTCAGCTGGCCTCACCTGGTCACATCTGGCCTCATCTGGTCGCATCTGGCCTCACCTGGCCTCACCTGGTCACATCTGGCCTCAGTTGGCCTCACCTGGTCACATCTGGCCTCACCTGGCCTCACCTGGTCACATCTGGCCTCACCTGGTCACATCTGGCCTCACCTGGTCACATCTGGCCTCACCTGGCCTCACCTGGTCACATCTGGCCTCAGCTGGCCTCACCTGGTCACATCTGGCCTCATCTGGTCGCATCTGGCCTCACCTGCTCACATCTGGCCTCACCTGGCCTCACCTGGTCACATCTGGCCTCACCTGGTCGCATCTGGCCTCACCTGGTCGCATCTGGCCTCAGCTGGCCTCACCTGGTCACATCTGACCTCATCTGGCCTCACCTGGTCACATCTGGCCTCACCTGGTCACATCTGGCCTCACCTGGCCTCACCTGGTCACATCTGGTCACATCTGGCCTCACCTGGCCTCACCTGTTCACATCTGGCCTCACCTGGCCTCACCTGGCCTCACCTGGCCTCACCTGGTCACATCTGGCCTCAGCTGGCCTCACCTGGTCACATCTGGCCTCACCTGGTCGCATCTGGCCTCACCTGGCCTCACCTGGTCACATCTGGCCTCAGTTGGCCTCACCTGGTCACATCTGGCCTCACCTGGCCTCACCTGGTCACATCTGGCCTCACCTGGTCACATCTGGCCTCACCTGATCACATCTGGCCTCACCTGGCCTCACCTGGTCACATCTGGCCTCAGCTGGCCTCACCTGGTCACATCTGGCCTCATCTGGTCGCATCTGGCCTCACCTGCTCACATCTGGCCTCACCTGGCCTCACCTGGTCACATCTGGCCTCACCTGGTCGCATCTGGCCTCACCTGGTCGCATCTGGCCTCAGCTGGCCTCACCTGGTCACATCTGACCTCATCTGGCCTCACCTGGTCACATCTGGCCTCACCTGGTCACATCTGGCCTCACCTGGCCTCACCTGGTCACATCTGGTCACATCTGGCCTCACCTGGCCTCACCTGTTCACATCTGGCCTCACCTGGCCTCACCTGGTCACATCTGGCCTCACCTGGTCGCATCTGGCCTCACCTGGTCACATCTGGCCTCACCTGGTCACATCTGGCCTCACCTGGTCGCATCTGGCCTCACCTGGTCACATCTGGCCTCACCTGGTCGCATCTGGCCTCACCTGGCCTCACCTGGTCACATCTGGCTTCACCTGGTCACATCTGGCCTCACCTGGTCATGTGGTCATGTATCTTCTTGACTGAAACACTTCAAACCTGTTGTTGTTTTCACAGATCGTCTTCAGGAAGATCAGCGATGTGAAGCGTGAGGAGGAGGAGATGTTGAGGAGGAAGAACGAGGCTCCTCTGAACCTGCCTCCGGACCACCCGGTGCGCCGTCTCTTCCAGCGTTTCCGCCAGCAGCGTGAGGCGCGCCTCGCCGCCGCCGCCGCCGCCGCCGCCTCCGGTGGGGACGTGGAGGGGGGCGGAGCCGGGCTCCGGTCCCCCAGGGGCCCCGAGGTGCTGGCCTCCACCAGCATCGTCATGGTAACCGAGAGCTCCGCCCCCCCCGCCGCCTGCTCCTCGTCCGCCGCGCCCCCGGCCGGCGCCCCCGGCCGGGCCACGCCCCCCGCGGCCGGCGGCGGCTGCAGGGGGGCGGAGCCGGCCAAGGCCCGGGGCTGGGGCCGCCTCAGGGACCCGGGGGCCCGGTCCTGGAGCAGCGTCTCCAAGGCCGAGTCCATGGAGACGCTGCCCGACCGGACCAAGGCCCACGAGCGGACCTCGCTCAGGAAGACCGACTCGTGCGACAGCGGCATCACCAAGAGCGACCTGCGCCTGGACCACGTGGGCGGGGCCAGGACGCCGCAGGAGCACAGCCCGCCGCTCCCGGCGGAGGAGGAGGAGGAGAAGGGGCCGTTCAGCGGCGTGGCCCCGGAGCAGAGCCCGCTGCAGGCCTCCCTCCTGGAGCTGCAGCAGGAGCTCCGAGGAGACATCAGGTCCCTGGACGGGCGCATGGCGGCGCTGGAGGCCCAGTTGGCCGAGGTGCTGCGGCTCCTCAGATCCAGGAAGTCCTCGGGCTCTTTTTTCGAGATCTCGCGGCCTCCATCCCCCGACTCCGACAAGGACAGTTTCTCCTAAAGCCAGACCTGGAGGCATGAAAATGATGGCTGAGCTGAAGACTGGTCCAGACCTTCACAGCACCTGGGCCGTGTCCAGGTTGCCTCCAGACAGACCCCAGAGCAGCAGGGGGCGCTGTGACGTTAAGCTGCTAGTTATTTCTTCCTGCCTTTTCCCTTTGGTCGGTGCTCGTTTTAAGCAATAGCCCCCGTGTGGATGGTTGCTGTAACTGCATGTCCTTGTCCAGGACCACGGGCCTCCTTCAGGAGGGACTCGTGAAAGCTCCAGGACTGAGGAGTCTCCCAGCCTCCGAGCCGCTGGGCCTCCAGGCCCCGACCGACACCTACGACCGGGTCTGGATGTGGCGCCATGTTAGCGTCTCGATGCAAAAACAGCCTTGTGAGTCCTTGTGACTGTTGTGGAAGCCGAGGGACGGCTTCCTGAGACCTCCTGCAGGAGGTCCTCAGCCTGAACACTGTGGATGTGTGAGTCAGTCACAGTGAAAACCATGGAAATGTGTTTTTATTTTTCTATAAGAGCATCAGTGAACGCTGGTCCTTTGAGCTTCTGATTGTCTCTGCTAACTATGAATGGACTCATTCAAGTCGTCAGTCTCAGCAAATGAAGAGAATGACTCTGATCGCAGCTTCTGAACTCTGAACATTTTCTATTGTTTTGCAGCCTGTGACGGGGACAGAGAGGGGACCTGGTCTCTAGCTGGTCCTCTGATGTGTCCCAGGAATGTGTCCTGAAGGAGCAGCTACGTCACTTTGATGAACTATGATAGTAATAATAGGAACGATAATAACAATGATAATAACAATGATAATAACAATGATAATAACAATAATGATAACAATCCTCTGTGGGTTCTTCAGCTTTAAGTTGAGCATCGTCTGCAAACAGTCGGAGCGAGAAGAGAGACGAGCTGAGACGTTTGTCTCTGTCCTGTCAGGCTATTGACGAATGATATTAACCATCTGCCTGCCTGTCTGTCTGACTGTCTGTCTGACTGTCTGTCTGTCTGCCTGTCTGCCTGTCTATCTGACTGTCTGTCTGTCTGTCTGAGTGTCCATACTGAAGCACCTTGGTTGTCTGTCTCTACCTGATGCTGGACCTCGTCCTGGGTCACGTAGCGGCCGCTACGCTATGCTGTCTGTGCATGTCACGTATGCTCTGCTGGAGGAGCCACACACACACGCACACACACGCACGCACACACACACACACATGCGCACACACACGCACACACACGCCCTCCTGTTTCTGTTCGTCACTCACTGTTGGGAATGAGAACTGTATCAGCATTAAGTATTTCTCGTGAATCACATCAGATGTTGACAATAAATCATTTTATACTTTGTACTCGGTGCCTCTTCACGTCGTTTGTGTACTGCTCCACAGCTCCAGGCACCTCCTGGAGGAGGAGGAGGAGGAGGAGGGCCAGCTGAGGAGCAGCTGAGGACCAGGACCACAGTCTCCCAGAGTCACAGAGAGTTGAACGCAGGTGGAAGGCCGTCATGGGAGGTCGTGTGGTTGCCAGATCGGCATGAAAGGAGCCAGAACTGAGCAGGAGCACAGCGTGATATTCCCACAGATAACCAGGATGTAGAACACAGCTTCTATGTTAGCATAGATCAGGAGGAACGCTCCATCCACCCGCTGCAGCTCTCCTTTGACTGTGTCAGTAAATCCTGATGAAGGGAGAGGGAGCATGAGGAGGAGCAGGAGGAGCAGGGGTAGCAGGAGAGGAGCAGGGGGAGAGAGGAAGGAGAGCAGGAGGAGGAGCAGGGTTAGCAGGAGGAGAAGAAGGAGCAGCAGGAGGAGAAGGAGCGCAATGCTGCTAGTGTATCCAACACACACTGACACTGTTATATTATCACAGTGAATACATGGATATGTGTAATCATGTCTAAACTCACCCTGGGGGGGGGGGGGGTGTATCTGTGTGTGTGTGTGTGTGTGTGTGTGTGTGTGTGTGGGGGGGGGGGGGGGGGGGGGGGGGGGGGGGTCTTCTGGAGGTCGTCGGGGTCGATGAGGATCTGCTTGTTCTTCAGTTTCTCTCTCTGTCGCTGCTGGATCTGCTCCAGAGCAGCAGGGAATCACCCCCCCCACCCCCTGCCACCCCCTGCCCCCCCGCCCCGCCCCTCCCCCCCCCCCCCCACTGCTCTGCAGAGCCCCCCCCCCCCCCCCCCCCCCAGGCTGCTCTGCAGAGCACCCCCCCTCCTCTCTGCATTGCAGTGGCAGCTGCTGCAGCTTTATCTCTGCAGCAGAGAACAGAGAACATGGCTGCACCCCCCCCCCCACACACACACACACACATACACACATACACACATACACACACACACACATATACACCACACACATACACCACACACCCCTCCCCTGGTGCCACAGCGCCCCCTGCAGGCCAGTGAAAGGCCAACACTGCAGCAACCAGTCCATTAATAGTGAGTGTTAAACTAGTAACTAGTCATTAGTTACTAGTTACTAGTAACATCTGGAGCTCAGTGTTTCATTTCATTTATTCCATAACAAACAACAAATCGATCGATCGAGAACATAATAAACAGATTGATCAGCAGACAGTAAATAACTGAGCATTCCATGAAAATAGATAAAAAAGTGCAGCTCAGTATACGCTTTGTATGATCAACCTTTTAACTTCCTTTATCTCATTTTATGACATATTATACATGCACAACTATTCATAGAACTATAGATATAGATATACAACAAATGTCCA